>VUQK01004037.1:3754-16769 GCA_015106715.1 Bujurquina vittata | reverse complement strand
CTCATGGGTTCAAGATCATTTTAACAACTAATAAACAAGGAACAAACGCACAACTCGCATTTTACTTGCAAGGGAAGGCCGTCCTCTGCATCCCTAAGACACAGAGGAGAGGAAACCTTCACCGAGCAGCTGGCCTCTCCAGCTTTTATTTACACATGCATACAATGAAAGTCACATGACCACAGGTACTTCCGGTTACAGCGTACAGTAAAACACTCCCACAGTCCCCATATATGGGTGCAACCTCACGTGACCTAAAGCTGTTCGCACTTATGTGATAGCTCTTTGTATGCATATGAGGTTGGGGGTGTCCTCCATTTTAACAATGAGGAGTTTCTCTGTGTGTCTGGGACAGCCTGTGATAATAATCAGTATTCCTTCGAAAGCTCCTTTAATATTATCACAAGCTTGTCCCCATCCATTATCATAGAAGATGATAACTCATCTTCTATGAGTTATCATAGAAGATATGATAACTCACAATGAAAGTTCATACAATAACTCCAACATGCACACACTGCTACAGGGATTTGGTCATCTTCTCCATACAGATCTTCTTCAGATCTTTCAGATTTTGGGGCTCTCTCTGGAAAACACTGAGTTTCAGCTCCCTCCAAAGATTTTCTTTTGGGTTCAGGTCTGGAGACTGGCTTGGCCACTCCAGGACCTTGAAATGCTTCTTACAGAGCTACTTGTTGATTGTCCTGGCTGTGTGTTTTGGGTCATTGTCATGCTGGAAGACCCAGCCATCACCCATCTTCAATGCTCTTACTGAGGGAAGGAGATTGTTGGCCAAAATTTCACTATACATGACCCCATCTATTATCCCTTCAAGATGGTGCCAGTTGTCCTGTCCCCTTTGCAGAAAATCACCTCGAAAGGTTGGGATGGTGTTCTTGGGGTTGTACTCATCCTTCTTCCTTCTCCAAACACAGCAAGTGGAGTTGCTACCAAAAAGCTCTATTTTTGTCTCAGCTGACCACATGACCTAATAAGTTCAAGCAGGTGCAATTAATACAGGTAATTAGTGCAGAATAGGAGGGCTTCTTAAAAGAAAACTAACAGGTCTGTGAGAGCCAGAATTCTTACTGGTTTCCTAGGTGATCATATACTTATTTCAGGCATTTAAATGCAAATTATTTAAAAATCATACAATGTGTTTTTCTGGATTTTTTCTTTCTTTTGATTCTGTCTCTCACAGTTGAAGTGTACCTACGATACAAATTACAGACCTCTCCATTGTTTGTAGGTGGGCAAACTTGCAAAAATGGCAGTATATCAAATACTTATTTTCCCCACTGTATGTGCACCAGGTGTGAGAACAGCATTTAAGTTAATAAACACACCACAGCAAACTATGGAAAATGGGACTTTTCTGTAGAAGCATACATGCTAAGTTGTGTTGACTCATTGGTATCTTTGCTTTCGTTCTGACAAGCTGGCCTCTCCTACTTTTCTCCTTAGGGCTTTGTCATTGAGCTCCTCCTAACGCTGGAGGCTGGCATTGACACGCTAGCAGACACAGTCAAAAACTATGACCTCCTCACTGCCTTAGCACAGTAAGTTCTCTCATTGGTAGCCTCTTTATTTTAATGTTTGAGTCTTCCTTACTTTAAGCAATGCCGTGACACGTTTTGGAACATACATACATACAAAATTCTGCTTTTCTATTCACAGAACCTCCACCCGTGATCACTTCCTGGGGGCTAAGTTTGCTGCCAACAGGAAAAGCACAGGCCAGCTGAATATGAACAGTAGTGGTCTGTTGCATGTCCACAATCGCAGCAACTCTCTCCGTGCCAGCCTGATGATGGGTGAACGAAAAGCCGACAGGCGTAGGAGTAATACCTTGGACATTGCTGACAGACTTGGTAGCAGCTATGGAAGCCTGGCACGCACACGGAGCTTATCATCACTAAGCAGAGGAGGGAGTCTAGGAGGGGACTCCGTCCCACCCGTGGACCCTTCAAATCTGATGGCCACCGTGTTCTGGATCGCTGTGTCGTTACTCGAGTCCGACTACGAGTTTGAGTACTTGCTGGCCCTGCGGTTGCTCAACAAACTCCTGAGCCACCTACCCCTGGATCGTGCAGACAGCAGAGAACGTCTGGAGACTGTTCAGAACAAGCTGAAGTGGTACAACTTCCCTGGTCTGCTGCAGCTCTTCCTGAAGGGCTTCACTTCTGCTGCTACTCAGGAGCTAACCATCCACCTGCTCAGTAAGCTCATCAGTGTCTCCAGACATACTCTGGTAGACCCTTCACAAGTAGCAGGTAAATACTAATGACTCTTTTAAATAAATATTAATTTGAAAATAAAGAGAAGAGAAAATTCAACATACGTAATGACCAGTGTGGTTGCTCACAAACTGCTCAGGGTTTTCCTGCATACAAGACGTTTTTCCAGAAGATCTCTAGGATTGCCATATTTTTTTTAACATTTGTTAAGTAGGCAATGCAAGTGTTTTTTCTTATCTGCATTTGGACCTATATTGCTTTGTTCACAAGCCCATTTTGACCTGGGAACTAGCACAATTCTGTTGTTTTATTTATTTTACATTTTTAAATCAGACTTATAATTGTTGTTTGCAGGTTTTCCTCTAAACATCCTGTGCCTCCTGCCGCATCTTATCCACCACTTTGACAACCCCACTCCTTTCTGTAAGGAGACAGCTGATAAGATAGCCAAGGTGTGTGCAGATGAGAAGTCGGCCACACTCTCTAACCTGGCCCACATGATGAGCCTTTACAGCACACACAGCTATTCCCGCGACTGCACCAACTGGATCAACGTGGTCTGTCGTTACCTCCATGATGCCTTTGCAGAGAGGACCTTGAATCTGGTCACTTATTTGGCTGAGGTATTTGAGATGAAGGTCAAAATTCTTCATGTTTGTCACAAATTGGAAAAATAACTAATGACCATGAATTGCATCCATCTGTTTGTTTCAGCTGCTAGAGAAGGGTCTTCCCTGCATGCAGCAGTCCTTGTTGCAGATCATCTACAGCTTGCTGAGTCATATTGACTTATCAACAGCTCCTGTCAAACAGTTCAACCTTGAGATCATGAAGATCATTGGCAAATATGTTCAGGTGAGCCATCACCACGTTTGGAAGTAAAAGTAATCTGTTAAATGTTATAATTTACTCTTTTTATTAATAACTTATTTACTTTGTAGCTATCCACATCTTATCACATACACCAAGGTCACGCACACACCTCCCTGGTTAAGCAAATGATGGTTTTTAAGACATAGTGGTGCATGCTCACGCAAAGTAGTGTTCATTTTATCCATGGAGCGGTCACCAATCTGTCAACCAAATGATGCATTGTCAGGTTGAAAATAGATGGTAGTCCTCATCCACCATGCCAGATCCCCAGAAACAATCCTTTTTTCCATCAATTTCCAGGATCCCTCTACCTCGGTTAATCAGGAGGTAAAGCAGGAATTTCCAACATTTAGCTTCAAATAATCTTCTCTAAAGAGAGAAATCACTCGTCTAGTGAATTTCAAAGAGAAAACTTGGCCAAATTCAAATTAAAAATCTATTTTAGTGGTTCTCTAACTTTCTCTGACATGTCATAATTCAGAAGATGAAAAGGTTCCCGATACCAGAATTTAAGGCAGTCAGTAACGACAAACAAGGATGTGGGGGGAAACTTTAGTGAACTATTGGTCAGCGTGATGCTTCCTCTCCACTGGGACCACTGGTTTAATTGATGGTACACAGACCTATTGGATAGCTCAAGAGCCTCTGGGGTTTGGGTTAAAAGAGAAACTGTTGATATTTTGTGCACTGTGGGGGTCTGTTTGGATTTCACTTGTTGTTGATTGTAAAGCGTGGGCTTGTGTCTACTGGTAATTTGAGGTACAGTATCCGTACAAGAACCAACTCCTTTGTAGGATTTGCTTTTTATCAAGCATCATATGCCTGACTGAGATTGTTGTTGTCCAGAAGTAAAAGAGCCAGGATCAAGCTGAGTTTCCAGAGTGCTTGGCAAGAAAATCACCAATGCACCACCTATATGAAGGATACCATATGTTTAATATAGCATTGTGTGTGTGTGTGTGTGTGTGTGTGTGTGTGTGTGTGTGTGTGTGTGTGTGTGAGATATACTGGGCACAGTGTATTTTCACATACTGCCTGATGGGAAGGAATACTAGGATGATCTGCTGTAAAGCATAGCTGACACTGAAAAAGAATAGGTTTCAAGGCCTTTGTATAGAGGTATTTCTGACGCAGTTCCATATCTTTATGGAAGCCTTTTTTCCCAGATCTGACTCAGAGCAGTAAATGCTTCTCACTCACATCTGCATCATACAGCATTACTGCCACAGGCAAGTTTTGGCTGTAGCTTACTGTCAGTGTTTCCTTTTTGTGCATTCCACAAAAGGAAACACTGTATTTGTGTGTGTATACAGTATTTCAATTCATGTGCACTGGTGTGAACTGAAAGCTTTTTGTATTTGGCCTCCTTCTTTGCTCCACTGATATGAATACAAATTGTGTCCATAGCTGGTGCGGGTAGGCTGTCAGGAGGAAAATACTCCCCTTCACATTCATAAACTCTTCAGAAACCCCTACACAGTTTGATATCTCACAGTGGGTTCATTATATTTCTGCATTGTTTCTTACAGAGCCCACATTGGAAAGAGGCCCAAAACATTTTGAAGTTGGTTGTGTCTCGTTCAGCCAGCCTCGTTGTTCCAGAAGATGTGCAGCGCTCTTACAGTTCTGAGTCCTGCGGCTCCCCAGAAATTGCCTTCACTCGCATATTCAACAATTCATCCAAAGAGCTGCCTGGCAAGACTCTGGACTTTCACTTTGACATCTCAGAGGTCAGTGTCCTACCTTCCCCGAGTTCACTGTTCTCACCATATGGATTTGCTTTTGATTTTCTCTCTAATCTGCATTATTTGACTCTATAGACACCAATAATAGGGCATAAATATGGTGATCAGCGTACTGCAGCAGGCCGGAATGGAAAGCCACAGGTGATTGCCGTCACAAGAAGTACCTCATCTACATCATCTGGATCTAACTCCAATGGTCTGGTCCAAGTAAGCTGGAAGAGGCCACAACTTTCTCAGGTATTTTCTCAGACTGACACAAGTCACCAAAAGCTAAGCACAAGTTAATCAGGAGCTGTGAAGCAGCCTCTACTCAAAGTGGTGTGACACCAGACTGATCTCTGATCTGTCTTTAACGAGCTTAACGTGTCTTGATTAGAGATATAAGTGCAACAAAATAATTAAAATATACCATCTTTTCTGTTGTAATTTTGCACACACACAGGCATAAAAACACATCAGTTTTACTACCTACTTACTTACTTAAACTTTGCATTTACAAATTTTGTCCAGCAGGGAAACAAAAGCCACAAACACATCAGTCTGTGATAATTCACGCTTTTCACTCTCACTCTGTATGGCTTGTAGACCTGTTTTGTTTTTTTGCTAAAAGACCATCTGAGACAAATTTTTCCTGGTCATCTTGTCCTTTTCACATCTTTCCATTTGTTTTTGTTACAGAGAAGAACAAGAGAGAGGCTGATGAATGTCCTGTCTTTATGCGGTCCAGAATCAGGCATCCCCAAAAATCCATCTGTAAGACTCCTCTCCTACTCTAAGGCTTCAGATAAGGTCTCTGTAAAACCACTGACATGAGCAAAGCTTCTGCTTCTAGGCTGTCTTTGTGGTGGTGTTTGATTTGGGCTTTTTCTGTATGATGGGTTTACAACAGTTGTATTTAACTATCTGACAGTAAAGCATGCTTTTCCTTCCTTCCTGCGCAGGTTGTATTCTCATCCAATGAGGACCTGGATTCTGCAGACCAGCAGACCAGTCTTATACCCACAGTGGAGGAGGTCGTCAGAGAGGAGGAAGTGCAGGGAGAGGATACAGGCAGTGAGCAGCAGTTTGGAGTCTTTAAGGACTTTGACTTCTTAGATGTCGAGCTGGAGGATGCTGAGGTCAGTAGACGCATTAAAATGTCTCCCTCTGTATGAGGAGGGAGATGAGAGAAGATAGATTTAGGGTAATAAAAAGATGGTCATTTGAGGGACCTTATAGCAGATTAAGAGCTGTTTAGTTGTATGTAATGCAGGGAACTAAAAGTTTCATGCACTGTTCAGTCACTCTTCATCATTCTTCTTGACCCTACTGTAGTAGCTGTGTGACAGATTAACATTAATGTCTTGTTTGTCCAAATTGCCTTACTTGTCCTGACTACTGTAGTAGAAAACTTTTGTGTCCTTCTTAAGTCTACTAACATACATATTCCTTCTCTTCTCTTGCCACAAGGAGCTGCAGGTAAGTCTGAGGGCCAGAAAGCTATGTCGTTCTTTCCAGAGCCCTCGTGTCTCCCTTTTGTCATTCAGTGAAGTGCAGTAGTATCTTTTTGCTTTGAAATCATTGATCCTATGCTTGTGAACCCTTTATAGCTGTAGATCATTGCATCATTTACCATGCCATGGACAAAATCATCTCATCCATTCAGTCACTTGAGTGTCTTTTGTTGACTTAAATTTTTTTTTAAAGTTTTGTAATGTTGCGTTTGTCTTTGTTGTTTGCGTGTTTTTTAATATCTAATCCAGGCTCTATTATTGTGCATGTTATTCCTCACTGCTGTTCACTTGGTTGTCCTGCAGGGGGAGAGCATGGACAACTTCAATTGGGGTGTGCGGCGGCGCTCCCTGGAGAGCATGGACAAAGGGGACACGCCGTCTTTGCAGGAGTGCCAGTACACGGGCAGCACGCCAAGCCTCAACCTCACCAACCACGAGGACACGGATGAATCATCTGAGGAGGAGGTACTGAGCGCTAGCCAGATTCTCACCCGCTCTGGCCTTGTAAGTCTTACTCTGATCAGGGTCCACCACCCAACCCAGCCACCATGCTCCCCGCACAGCCTGCTGGCATGGTGTGCGTGTGCGTGTGTGTGTGTGCGCGCGCATACTGAGCTGGACAAGGGGCTACACGCTTGCTTCTTCGCTGGTGGTAGATTTTTCCTTCAAATCTCAGCGGCTCCCTCTAGCTTCGTTAGATTAATGCTTTCATTGTTTCTTAGACATTTTATTTGTATGATTGGAAAGTGCGGTGTAGGACACTTTTCATAAAGTAATTAGAAATTTATATTGAATAAAAATCCTTACATGTTGTTCAAATATAAAATAGCTCAAATGTTTGAACCCAGCATGTTTCTTTTGCATTGTTTAACAGTCTGGCTGCTTTTCTTTAACTCTTACTTTTCTTTGGCTTTGCGAGCAAGGCCTTTATCTACATCTGCTAAATATGCTAATAATTATCAGATGTAGGTTCCTCAGTCTAATACGGATGTTTTCTTTCTCTCTTCTTCTGCCCTTCTTGGTCTTGGTAGTGCACGGTGAGAGAATGAGCTTTTGGCTTTAGTGGACATTTGCTCCCAAAGACTTTGCAGTCATGCAGTTTTTTACACACTACAAAAATGCGCATGCAGGATTTTGATGTTATTTACCCAGAATTGTTGAATGAGATAACCTGTTCACAAAATGTAATTGATGTTGTTGATGTTGGCATGATCTGATACGCCTGAAACCATTTTTTGAAGATGCCGAATCAAATGACTAAAACGACTAAACATGCTCTGCTTGATAACGAAACAGGCTGATGTTATTTGTCTGTTCAAAAACAAAATTATTAAAAGTTAATTTAATCTGTAGGTTTGTCTGCTCTACTAAGGTTAAAATTTCATTGCTTTAGGCTGATGATGTAATTTTGTTTATTTAAAAAAATGCTCAAATAGTTTTATTACATTTAATACAGCAAATTGCTTATTTTTAATAATCAAAATTATTTACTACTCAGGGAAAATGTATTTAAAAGGAATCGCACAGTAGAAAAATTAACATGCACTTATGCCACTTATGCCAAAGAGAGCGTATCATCAGCAATGGCTCTGAACCTGTGAAAGATGTCACAGACTAAATGGGTCGAGGGATATATCTATCTTTTATTTCAGTAATTGATAGGATCAGTATTTTAAAGATAAATGTTTTACCAAAGCTACTTTGTGTTTTGCAAACATGCCTGGCCCACTGCCAAGAGATTATTTGTCAAAAAACAGAAACAATTTGTGGCAATGATGGGGAGAAAAGGCAACTTTCCCTCTGTTACTCTTGCTTTATTTTGAAACAGAGCAGATTAAAATGTCCAAATGTATTGTTGTATTATTGAGATGCAAAGCTTTCTCATTTTTCAACAAATCAAATTTCTCACTGGGAACACACGGTGTCTTATGGTCTAAAATGGCCTCTTTTGTGTATTTATACTCTGCAGAAGCACTCTAATAATCCCGTTGTCAATCATATGATTCATATTTGGTGTAATGCAAGAGAATGTTACAGAGAAGAAGAATCTAATTCTTTTTCTTACTGGGGTAACCATATTTTTTTGTTGTTGTTGTTGTTGTTTTTAACCATTCAAACTCTGTTTAGCACTAAGATTAAAATTTCAGATGGAAATTTATTTTACAAGATCAAATGATCAGCTGCTTTTACAATAATGATCTTGTATAGTTATTACATAGTACCTTCTGAAGCCCATTGTATGTTGTACCTCCATAGTAAAGTTATTTGAAGTGCCTCCAGTATGTAGTTCATCAGAGTAAAAAATGCTTTGAGTAACCTTCCAGAGTAAGCCTAGTTTGGAAATAATTGGGGTTTTAGGCCTTAGTATACTGCTAATAAATGTTTGCATCAAGCTAGATGATGTACATATTAGTCTCTACTGCGTTTTCTGCATCCCTTAACAGAAAATCCAACCAGTCTGTTTTTCTTCCCCAGCTTAACAGTGACTCTGCTACAGATGACACTGCATCCAATCATGTGGACTCTTTGCAGCAGTCCCAAGAATCCTCCAGCAGCGCTATGACAGAGGAGGCAGCTGTCCTGCCCACTCTGCCCTCTGCATCCTCCCTGCCTCGACTGGATAGCCCCATGTTGGAGATGACCCACTCAGACAGCACCAGCAGTCAGCTGCCTGAGGTGCGATCAATCGGGAACAACAATAAACTGTGGTGCTCGGGTGCTTTTTAGCTTGCCTTTTTCTTTTTTGTTCATCTTGTATCTGCTTTTGCTGTACTTGTGGGCCTATCTGTCATTTAGACAAACGATCAGCTACCTTCAGGGAGTTTTGGATGGACTAGGGTAAAAGTGCTGGTTCTGTGATTGTCCGTCAGGTTAAGACGTGCATGTATTTGTGTTTGCTTCTTTTGCTGCCTCTTACTCCTTCCACTGCTTTTTCTTTCTTACTTTGCATGGTTGCTGAAGTCTAGCTGTGTAGATCTTGTGGCCTTAATAGCAGTGGGGCTTGATAGTATGATTTTGGGAATGGATAAAAACAAAAGCTCACCTCAGGTCAGCTGTTACTGCTCACCTCATCTCCAATAACACAGCAACTGACCATTGCAACTAAAACCTCCATTTAAAAACTTGTGAAAGAGACACCAGCTCCTTAACCCTCAGCAGATGCATGTGTGAGTATGAGTCCTTTTGTAAGTGGTGTCTTAGTTTTACAAGTGCAGTTAACTCAACATCTAATCAGTGACATTAAGTATATGAT
This sequence comes from Bujurquina vittata, assembly GCA_015106715.1. Lineage (NCBI taxonomy): Eukaryota > Metazoa > Chordata > Actinopteri > Cichliformes > Cichlidae > Bujurquina > Bujurquina vittata. The sequence goes on along the minus strand of VUQK01004037.1, from coordinate 7,168 downwards.
ATTAAGATGCCATAACTTGCCTTCAGTATTTACTGCTACTGACATTTATCGCTTTTACTAACAATGGTTAGTCCTGAAATGCATTTGCATGTACACTGTGGCAAGTGATAGATTTCACCTTTGGATATATGTATATAATATAATATCATTTGTTCATTGGTATATGTGCAAATCAGTTCTCTCTCAGGTGCACCTACCCCTCAGTGAACTCTGTAACTCAACCAAGCCACTGGTCTCAATATCACCCCAAGGACATCTCCCCCATCACAGCCCCAGCTCTTAGTGTAATGAGCCCTAGATAAAACCATCAATAGTCTTACTCATTCCCTGCGGGATGGCCATGACCACTTCTAAAAGCTTTCTGTAATATAGCTGCCGTCTCTCTGATGTACTGGCTGTCTGCCATGCTCAGCATCCCTAATGCATTAGACTTTGAATAATAAAGAAAAGGAAAACAAAAGAAAAAAAGCAAGACCTCTTAATTAGAATTCCCCTGGGCTATCTTCTGCATCTCAGTATGTATGGGCATATCCCCCCATCATGTATAGACGTATTCCTCTGTCACGTGTGGACTTTCCCCTCCTTTATATATGGCATATCCCTCTCTAATGTATGGGTATAGTCTTCCTTTAAGTATGGACATATCTCCCCTTCAGGTGTAGGGCATATGCCCCCTTATGTATGAGGAACACCCCCCCTCCCCTTTTGTGTTGTGTTGCTAATTCAGTCCATTAGTTTTATGTTATGAGTCACCACCGATCCATTTCATTCATCTGCAGTCCAATCACTTCCTTACGTTCCATGGCTATGTTGCTGTTCTGTTCGTAGTGACGTCAAGTTTTCAATGGCATTTTAGTGATAAATACTTGCTCCTATTTATTGATCTTTTTTACGCCCATGTATTTCTCAAGATAGATTTTAACTTATGAAATTACATCTAGAGCAATCTCTAAGGAAGTGTTGAGTTAAAAGTCCCTCTTCTGTAATTAAAGTTCTAATGTGCTCTACGAGTTGGTTATAGTGGTCTTAATTCAAGTTTTAAGAGGTTTAACTGTGAATCTGTGGTCATGTATCAATTTTAATAGCTACTATTGGTATTAAAATAAAAAGATCATTTCAATGTATGTTGTGTTTTAACATAAAATTACCTGCCAGGCTGCAGCTGAGCCCCTCTGCCTTCATGTTACAGGATGCTGCAAGCATGACGGCAGCTGACGAGCTGAGTAGCAGTGTCAGCGAGGACACGGGGTTTTGCAGCGCCCCCCCTCTTCCCTCTGACCAACGAGATCTGTGTGACCTCGGAGATTCACAGGATGCTCAGGATCATCAGGACACTCAAGACCCTCAGGAGGACTTGGATCCAGCCCCCCCTCCCCCTCCAGCCATAGACACACCACCAGGGTCCCTTTGTGAGGAAGACCCCCAAACAGTGCTGCCTCTTTGTCTGCCATCAGAGACAAAGCAGGATGCAGATCCAGATCCAGACAGCACCTGTGGCTCTGTGTGGGAAGAAGATGTGACACAGGCCCTGAAGGAGCTGGATGAGCGCTGTGAGGAGGAGGAGGCAGAATTCTCTGCCATGTCCAGGTAAGAGTTTCAGAGTCTATCTTTGGATTAAGACCACTGTAATAAATTTAGATTTTGATATCTGAGAAAATGCTAAATCCACTCTGTGTAGGCCTTACTAAAACCATCAGAGTTCTATGTAAATCACTTTTTATCTGAAACCCAAATTGGAAATCTTGATCTGTAAGAGGAATTTAAGAGACAGTTATTCATGCAAAATTTGTTTGATTTGGTTTGGTTTCCCACCAAGCTGTTACTGGTAGCTGGCATAGGGTGAGAGGCAGGGTACACCCTGTACAGGTCGCCAACCAGACACAGAAAGACAACCATTCACACTCACATTCACAGCTATGGGCAATCTAGAATCACCAATTAATCTAACACCACTAATTGCATGTCTTTGGACTGTGGGAGGAAACTGGAGTACCCGGAGAAAACCCACACAAACATGGGGAGAACATGCAGACTCCATACAGAAAGGCTCCGACCGGTGAATTCAAACCCAGACCTTCCAGCGGTGAGGCAGCAGTGCTAACCACCATGCCACCGTGATGCCCAGTTTTTATTTTATTTTAATTAATCAAAAATTGATTTGACAAGGTGGCCCTGTTTGCTAATAAACCTTGGGGAAACCCTGAATGGAACTGTACATTTTATTAAAGCATCTTCAGACAGCTTGCAGTTGAATGAACAACAAGCTTGAGAATGAACCTTATTTTTATTGAAGACTAGTTGATGTGTGCCTGAAGAAGATGTGGACTAATCTGCTGTGCATGACTAATCTAACTTCTTTGGCATGATTTAGATGGTATGCTGGGTAATTTCTTTCTTGGCATGGCCTACTGGAACTATGAAGGTGGGCCAGGGTTGGTTGGCTTCAGTCCATTTCTAACAGCCCCCTCTTCAAGGTGGGCCAATTTTGATTGGAGGACAGTTGTAAAGTCAGGGCTTTAAACTGGTCTAAAACAATATAAAGAAGCAATGCTGAACAAAGTAGCAGACACAGACTCACTTACCTCCATGTGTAATTGTACTCAAGTTCTTTCGATTAACTGAGCCACACATGCATGAAAAGCAACTGTGTGAGTAGCTCAGACTGACTGAAAACAGCAGGAGACTAACCGGTTAGTGTAGGTATCTGCATGAGGATTTATGTGAGTGGGAGAGCATAAGATGAAACAACTCAGCAATGTCTTACTTCAGTGGGCTGGAAGCTGGCTGTGCTTGCAACTCTGTGTGTGTGTGTGTGTGTGTGCGCGCGTGTGTGTGTGTGTGTGTGTGTGTATGTGTGTGCGTGCGTGTGCATAAATGCCTAGCTTGTATAGAGCTCTCTGCAGTCCTGTGTGGGAAGAGTGCAGTGCGCTAGTGCTGCTAGCAGTGGAGCTGCAGACAAGGGGAGAGAGTACGGGCAGGGGAAGCGATAGTTGGGGTGAGGATGAGGACAGAGACTGTGTCCGTTGCAGCGCTCAGCAGCGCAGGCTTTAAATACTTGTATTCTGTCTGCTTCTTCAGGCTTTTTGGTCCTACAGGCCTGTGAGTATCTGTGTTTGTGTGTGTATGTGTGTGAGAGAGAGCAAGAGAGAGAGAAAGACACATTTGTGTGATGCTAAAATGCTAATAGCTCACATATTATTGTGATAGCACTGCAGCGGATTAGAGCTCTTGGTGTACTGCAGCAGAATTTTCAGTGGGGGAGGCAGAGACGCAGCAATGTGAGGTTGTTTACTTGCTGCGAGTGATGACAAGCGCGCGTGTATGTGTTTACATTTGCCCTTCAGTGAAGAAAGAGGGGGGGGGGGTAAAAGATGTGGAAGGGTGGCTTTTTGGCCCCTGGGTGTTTTCCAGCCA
>VUQK01004034.1:5685-17878 GCA_015106715.1 Bujurquina vittata | reverse complement strand
TGACCTCAGTTACCTCACAGTCAATATGTGGTGCCTATGAGGTAACTGAGGTCACAGTATAACGAAAAATATTAAAAACAAAAAGTTCAATTTAGTGACTTGGAGGGAAAAAAATCATTAGTGTGGGAAATAAGATCTAAAATGTAACTCCTTTCAGTCAGAAATCAGGTGGTAAACACATACAATACCGCTGTGCTAATTCTAGCTCTAATCCACCGTTTTTCTGTATGGTAACCTTACTGGATCACTTCAACAGTGTACTACTAATGTATACACTTACAGCCAGCTAATGAATAAGTCAAAGACGATGACAGCCTAGCCTGCTTACTGACTCGAGTTGACTTCTTAGTTTGAGGCCAAGACACAAAAAAGTGTTTACACAACATCAGACTTCACAATCACATTTCAATGCGAGGTGTGCAACAACCGACAAGACAAACTTTTTATTTTTAACTTGTGCCAGATTTGTATAACACTATATTTCAAAAGATGCATCTTCAGCTATAGCCTTTAGTTTGAAAAACAAAGCGCCATCTCACTTGTCACGGTTTCAACTGGCGGCAAAGCTTCCAGGATGTCTGAGTTTATAGCCTTGTTGCCACTGACAAGGTACCGTGCAGCTTTCAGATGCACATGTGCAGAATTAATATTTTATGTTTTGTGCTGCTTAAAGGTTTCATGCACACTGCAGACATATGTAAACTAAATGTACAATATTATATACTGTACAGATGAGATTGTTTTACTGCAGTACATCTATAATTGAAAAGCTGCCATACAAGGGAGCAATTTTACAAGCCTTTCATGAAGTAAGGATGGCATCCCCTTTAAGTGCAGACCAGTCACAGCGGTTATACACTGAAATATACAAGTAAGCTTGCATGTTAGACAAGACACATACAATGTTACCTTATGTGCAAATAAATATGTAAACTGTCACAGGAGCTGATAAGTCATGCCCACTGAGCTAATAAAGTGCAGCAATGCTGTCAGGCTAGACACCCAGAAGGGCTCTGGAAATGAGGCCCCAGGTGGAATGGTCAAAAACATGTCTGCAGACTTTGTGCTGCTAAGACTATGGTTTGGTCTGCCAGAGGACAGCGTAACCCAATTCCTCTTATAGGAAGAGGCAAATATTACAAACCTTTATTTCAAAGCCGTAGGACTCTTCAGCTGTTGGGCTTTTCAGAATGTTGAAACAGAGCGCAGAGCTCCTCGCATGTCTGGGTTTCCACAGAGCTGAAATGGGACTCCATGTTCCACGCCAGGTCTGCTGACAAGAAGTCATCCATGACAGTTTGTGTTTCGTTGCTTGTCAGGAACAGGTTTCCTAGGCCTTCCACTTGGCTAGTCACAGTCTGTGTCTCTGTGCTGTTCAGTAGCCTTGCATTCTCACCCTGACTGACAGGAGTCGGAGCAGAGAGACCCGTGGCAAATGAAGGGAGATCGGTTTGTGTTTCTGTGTCTGACGACTCTGTGCTCATAGAAAAGCTTGAATGTCGCAGGATGCTGCTCAAGGGCATGTGGCTTCCAGCATTCAGCAGGAAATTGAGGTCAGTCTGAGTTTGAGTATCAAATAGCTCTAGGTCGCTGGCTTGGGTTCGGCTTGGTCCCTCACTTTGGTCCAGTTCGTCCATTAGGAGGAAGTCTGTCTGTGTCTGAATGTCAAGGGACTCCATCGGCGTGTCGCTACCCAGTCCTCCCAGCTCACTCTCCTCTGTCTGTGTCTGGATATGCACAGCACTGAGGAACTCTTCAAAATCAAAGTCTATGCCATTGTGTTGCTCCTGAACAGAGCTGAGACCTGACCCACAGCCTGCAGAGGCCTCTGTGAGCACCTGGTGGCCTGACATGCTGTCAGACAGGATGTTTTCCAAGTCATTTAACAAACTCATTGTTTGGGTCTGGTTGTCTGCCATATTGTTTGAATTAAGCTCATGTGTCTGCACCCCAAAACACATACCACCCTCTGACTTTGAGTCCTCATATATAGTGCTTCCTGCAGCACAAAGGGTGTCATCTATGTCCAAAGTTGTTTGGGTAGACACACTGAGGCAGTCATTGCCAAATAGGTCTGAGCACATGACAGCCTGGTTCTGAGCCTTCTCCTCTGATTGTGGAATGGCAAAGTATGTCTGGGTCTGCCTGGTTTTGAATGGGAGAATAGAAGAGGATGAGCATGGAATTTGGCTCAGGCACTGGCTATCTGTTTGAGCTCCAATAGACGATGTGGCTTTGGCTCGGGAGAAGAATGTTTGGGTTTCAACACTGACTGGCAAAAGAACTTGGGCACTGACACTGATGTCTGTTTGGGAGCAGGAAGACACAGAGGACTCACCCACAGAGCACAAGCCTATTCCCTCCCCAACCACTACTCCTGTGGGCATTTCTGACAAGTATGATTTGTCTGTCTGAATATTGGTAGAAGTGCTCTTTCCTCGCGGTGCTGCCATGCTGATGGCTGAATCCTCTGCACCTACAGGATCCAGACTGACTTGGACCCCTGTGCTAACAGGCCCCTGGCTAGAGCGGGAAGTAGGCATGCTGTCCTTGAAACCCAAACATTTAGCATCAAGTTGGGGTACCACTGCCCCTGAGGCTTGTGGCAGGAGCTGAAGGGCACTCACAGAGCCTTGGCTATCTACAGCAAGCACCACAGACCTCAGAGCCCCACTTTCTGTAGATGGAAGGAGGACAGGTAAATGAGCCACCTGCATCACAGGAACACTAACTAAAGCCATCTTGGGTTTTGGTAGGAGCAACTTCTGCAGACTCCTCCTGGAGTCTGAGATAGTAACGGTTGTATCAGAAGGGAGAGAAGTGTCTGTCTGCTCTTTAGGAGCAGGTATGATCTGGAAGGTTGAATCATTAGTTTGAACCTTTTCAGAACCACTTATCAGTTTCTCCATCTTTCGCTTTTTTACTGGGGGAATTCTGCAAAAAACAATAAAATACATAAAATAATAAATGCATACAGAGAAAGGCAAGAGTCAAAATGTAGCATCTGAATGAAACAGCATTTGGGTTATGCATGTACATGCCTGTGTTCTGTAGGAATCTCATGACCTGTCCTGTAGATATGTGAGAGCAGAGCAGCCCTGCTAGCATAGGGGCAGCCACATGTACAGTGGTAGGTCTTTCCACAGTCTTCTATGTGCCGCTTTAAGTCCCATTCTGTGCTGTAGCCATTGTTGCACTTAGAGCACTTATGTTTCTTTTCCGCATGCATCTTCATGAAGTGCTGCGATGAAAATAAAAGGAAACGAATAGTTTTAAACTTTTAAAAAATCAAAAATAATGTCTTAATAAATTGGAAAATATTAAAGGAAAGTGCATCTTTTTTTTGACTAGGGCAGTTTTGTCCAGTGTTTGGCAGTGCTACATGAATCAGAGTAGAGTTGCTGCTAAGATCATATTTTCTAATCATATATGCGTTTGTTTTTAGGAAGTTCGTTTCTAATTAACCTATTGTATCAGAAGCTTTGAGTTACACTAAATGCAGGACAGCGTGCCAACTTCATCATGCAGAATATTGTTTATTTAACACTGCTTGCATTTACAAAACAGGGTTATTTTTAAGTTGCACAAGTGGTTCTTAGAATTAGCATTACACGCCACAGGGAGAAATGCTTACTTGCTTAACCAGGGAAAACTGGGAGAAGGGTCTGTTAGGCCCCCGGGGACAGCCCTCAATAGGACAGCAGTAAAGCTTCTGAGAGCCCTTTATGTCCTTTCTGACCGTGGGATTGACAATACCATCCTGAGGGTGACAATGACAACAAAGTATAAATACAGGACAAGATGCAGATGTATGCATTATAGATATTTATATCAGAAACATGCAAGTGTATGCTCTAAATATACACACAACATAGCAACATGTGTTTGAGTGAAATGCCATAATATACCATAAATAATTTTGCAGTTTCGAGATTTATTTTAATGTTTGGCAAGACTGACATTTACCTTTTGACTGAAAATCATGATTTTAGTAAAAAAAAAAAACTATAGTTTTTGATTAACCCCTTTGGTCACAATACAGGACTTTTAGTGGGGAAAAAAGTTCTTCTTCTGCCTACATAATCTTTTTAGGGGATGCCAGAAAATGAATATTATAGCACAATATATAACTACAGAAAGTAGTGCATGCGGTGGCTGATGGGGTTAAGGTAACAGATATTAAGGTTTTAATAGTCAATCTGCCAACAAAATTATAATACTGTTGCTATTCATCTGATAGTAAATTGTTCTAATATTATAGGGTCTTCACCTTACTAAGCACCCTGAAATATCTGTCATACATCGGTGCTATATAAATAATACGGAATTGAATATACTAGTACATACAACAGGCTCTGCTTTATAGAACCAAAGCGACAGTCATGTCCTGGTGGCATGCGAGATTTCACGGTTTGCACTACAGCATCTCTTACTTGTTAAAGCCGCTACATACCCATTAAATCTACCATTTAATGATAATATACATGATGCTTAACACAGAAAATGGCACCTGTGCTAAATGTATTTCACATATGGTAGAGACAAAACACCATCGCACTGCATCACAGGCATTAATGCGCAAGTTTCCCGGTGGTCAAGATCACATCCATCTGCCGTTACACCAGAGCGAAAAGATAAAAGATAAAGCTAACAAACACCCCCTGCTTCATCATAACAATCTGAGCAGAGCCAGATTTTGGAAAGAGTGAATCCAAATTTTGTGCTTCTCTCAACTACATCATATGGTCGTAGGCTGAAGCCTGAGTCATGTCAAGACATTTGCCCATCTGTGATTGGCAGTGGCCCAAAAAAGAAAGCAAGCAGATTGACTGTCTTTCCTATGTCATTGCCAGCTTACATCCATCACTAAGGTCATTTTGTTTCTCTCTTATAGACCACACAATACAGTAATAAGTCAAAGGTAATAGTCACTGAACTGTTCTTTCTGCTAAGGAAAGTGATATAGGTTGAAAGGCAGCTAAATGCCAGATTAGAATAGTTACATTAGCCTTGTAAAAGGAGTTTGAACTGACCTGAGTGCACACAGTCAAATGACTGATTGGTGCAGTGAGGCAGTAAAAGCTATAAACAGATATGTTGTATCGCGTTAGGCCTAACTCTAGTTCCATGAAATGCAGAAGCATTGACTGAACTGTAGCATTTTAAGCACTTTATCATTGTACCAACCATAATATCATTACCATTGCTGACAGAAGTTTCATACAGCTATAGATTTAAAGTATTACAGGTAATCTGTGCTGCCTTTTTGTTGCTTGATTTCTTTTCTTTCTTTGTGCCTCTTAAAGGCACAGTCAGAGGAAAGTACACCTGCACCATGGAAACTTAAAACACTGACACCGTTTTCAATCTGAATGAATGAATAGGAACCAAACCCAAGTCATCAAACGTTACTGCAGCTTTTAAAGTTTTGATGGAAAAAAACACAGATCTAAATTTAAAAACTGACTTAAGTCCAATGTTTACACTATACCTGACCACCATTACCATAGTAAAACTAAACAATCTCCGTGCTGAGCAATCACGGAGTACTTCTAGAAGCTAATTCAAATTCTAACATTCACCTATTTACAATACAGAGCTTAGTCTATTGTAGGACAAAGGCAGTCTTTCCCAGCAAAGAACTTCATTCATTGGAAGGCAGTGAATTACTGCGTCCCATGAAATGCCCAGTCCGGTGAGGACAGAGGAACTTGGGTTAGACTTTGGTCCAAACGCTTTGTTCAGCATTTGTAAAGACTGCACAGTGTTTGTGCGGTGGTGTTCCTCAGAGACCGTTACTAAACAACCACAAATAGATCACTGCCTTTCCGCACACACAGCCAATTTAGATGCTCCACAATTCCCTGCCCTACAGCACTTTACTAAAAGAAATGTTTAATAATAAGGGGTATATAAACACCGAATTTCACGAGACCAAATTCAATAACTGATACCATACGCGACTAGGTGCAGTGTAGCTAACTCGCTAATGGTAAACAGTCACTAAATTATGGTCACGTAAAAACTTAGTTAACTTTTACCAAAACTCAACTATGTCGTCCCAGCGTTAGTGCCAAAACGTTACTACGAGCCTCTGTGTTAGCTAATATGAAGTTATGGATGACTTGCGTTTTTTTTTTTTTTTAATTATAGTTTCCTTCAGTGAATTAGCCAAGTTAGCACTGCAGCTGAGTTCCTCGGGAGAAAACTGTTTTAGTAATCATTTACCTTTATTCTGTGCGACTTAACAAGATGCATGTTCAGTGCAGGTGTGTTGGGGAGAATCTTGCCACATCCTTCCACGGTGCAGAGGATGTTCGTCCGGACTTCTTTGGTCAGCTCCACGACGGTGGGCTTTATTATTTCCCGAGACTGCGGCGGAGCTTCTCCGTCACAGTTCAGACTGTCGGCAGTAGCGTTATCATTGTTACTCGCCGTTCCCGTAGAAGAGGCAGCCATATTTCTGTGTTGACAGCGTATTCCGTGTTTGGCGGAGAGCCCCAGCAGCCCTGGATGAAAAGAATCATTACGTCCCTCGGCGCTGCCTGAAAGGCTGCATTGCCACCTTTCCACTCGGCGACGGATCGCTTGCAATAGGGAAATTTAGCTTACGTCACATCCTAGATAAGATTTGTACTTCCGTTTTACGAAATAACCTTATTTTGTAATGAATACGGATGGATTAAGAAATATTTCTACTTTCACAAATGAGGTCTATATTTTATTTTTAATGAATGAGACCCAATTAATTTTGCACATCCAGTGTATTGTCAAAAGTCTACTGGTTAACCCATTTAGAAGCTACTGTGGTTGAAAAAGCCATTTTTAACTACTAAAGTATTTTTCACTGGTATAAACATACTTCATTCCCACAACAGCTCTGAATATAATTTATTTTATTTTTTAATATTTTTAAAAAGATACCATGTTATGGGCACAAACAAAATCTGACAGGAGTGGAGAATAACTACATTGACTAATGATGCTTTAAATAGGCTTGTAAGTATAATTTACAATAAATTGGAAATTTTTAAGGCTACCCTTTAATTGCTTTGTCTACAGACAGGAGAGATTAAATGCACTTTGAAATCAAGCGTGGTTCACATAGTTACCTTTGTCACTTTTAGACATTCCGACAGAACATTTTGTAATAATATGAGGTAAAATTAAGTATTTGTATGACAATACACAATAAAACTTTAATATTAAAAAATTTTGCTTTTAAATGCAATGGTGACATAATACAGTGACAATTATTGATTGCCAACTACTAGCATTCTTGCAGCTTGAGATATATATAAATACAAAAAAAAAGAGAATGGATTCTTAATTCAAAGTAGCAATGACTCTTTGAGAGTTCTATTAACAATAACATCAGTTGTAGAATAGCAAAAGCAAACTGAATAGACTGAGCATGCAAGTTAAAACAGGCCACACTGTGAGTCCTTTCCTTCAAAGGTCTGTCAGTCATTTCTGTGCTTGCTGCATTTGTGACGAGTGTCCAGGGCCATTGTCTGTGATAACAAAATAATTTTTTCCTTTTAAGGGAACAGATGAGAGCAGGGGTGTGACTGGGGTAGAAGTAACTCCTGTAAAGTAAATATAAAAAGAAAATATATAAATGACCATTAAAGCAAATGCAATCATAATTTCCGGAACTGTTGGCAGAGTTAATCATAACTACGGTACATGTCCCAATTTCAACTCACAAAATACTTTATATTCATTTTATTATTGTTTTAAGAAAAAAAAAAATCAAGACAAAAAGAAACATTTTAAGTGTCTTCATCAAAACCACCCGTCATTTTCTCATAGTACATACAGTACATTAATATCTGTGTTTGAGATGTAGATGCTAAGGTTTATTTTTATGATGCCATAAAAGAAAATATAAAGACAAAATGAGGATCAGGTTTTATGCTGTTTCATAACTGAGAATACATCTGTCTCCCATCTCCACCCACAGAAGAACTGGGAAATTCTCAAAGGTTTGAAAAGTGAGGTGGGTTCAACCACACAATATTTAAAAATAAAAACAAATTTCCTCAGCTAATATTCCATATCCAGCTGTATTATAAATATTGTGACAGTTTATGGTTTAAAAGCATTAGTACATGAACACTTCCTCTAGGGTTTGGGCACCCTCTTGTGGACAAAAGCAGAGTTGCAGTACTGAAATTATTCTACATTATTTAGTGATGTACTGAGTTATAGTAACATTACTTTAATTATTCACAAAATAGTTATGTGAATAATTATTGTCACAGCTGTGATTATTACACTTTCTATACCTGAGGATGCAGAGTGTCTGAGTGACTCCAGGAGGTTGGTGCTTGCAAACTTCACAACACATTTGAATGGCTCGTCCCGCTCTGTCATGGTCTTATTGGTGTGGTCTTTGAATTTAGTTTCCAGCTGGGGGGGAAACAAACAAACAAAAAGAGCATAGGAATTAACTTCTGAATCTTTGAAGCAGTGAAACAAGTTAGATATTCAACTTCTTTTATTTAGTCTGGGTGTCTGGCTACCTTGTAAACTGCAGACTGTAGCTGAGGTAACGCCCCATCACCAAAGGCCTCACAGGCCATCTGCTGTCTGTTTGCTGCAGACCCAGCTTGTTCTTTTTCTATGTGAAGGTCTATACGTATAAATAAAAACAAATAAGCATTCAGAAATTTAAACACATTTCTCATTATACAAAAAAATAAATATAGTCCCTTCAAGAGAGCCAAATGAGTTTCAAAACATACTTGAGACAGCTTGATTTCTTTCTGCTAGAGGGTTGGGAAACCTGGTGGGAAACACCTAAGTGGATTAAAAATAAAAAAGTCACAGCAAACTTCCACTCATTTCTTATTTTCTAAAGAAATCACTTAAAGGTGAAAACACTGCATACAGCTATGTTTATACTGCAGCCTAAATTGACCCAATTTCGATTTTTTTGTGAAATATATGTGACTTGGATGTGATCTGTGTGTGAACTGCAGACAAACCTAAAAGTGTCCCGCATGCGCAGCAGAGGACGCAATAATGTCACACGTAGCGAGCGTGCTCAGTGTTTACGGAAGTAAGTTTGTTTTCCTTCCTGCATCCACGTAACGAGATGCAGAATAGTGACGTTTGTATAGTATCAGTTACGTGCAGGTTGGATGAATGCTGCCCAGCCGTACACAAATAGGTCGCGTTTGAAAAGATCAGATACATATTGGATTCAGTACCACATATCCAAGTGGCATGGGTTGCATTTGAAATAAATTGGATCTGTGTTGTTCAGACTGTCATGAAAAGATCGGATATGGGTCGCATGAGGGCAAAAAAAAGAAAGAAAAAAAATCGGAATTGGATCACTTCACGCTGCAGTGTGAATGTAGCCTAAGAAACTGAGAAAAAAGTTAAATATAAAAGGTATACTTGTAGATACTGCTTCATCAGCAAGTCTCTGATGGCAGTGAGCTTTCGTCCATGGAGATTAGCATCCTTAATAGCATGATATCTAGTGGACAGAACCAAAGCCTGCAAAGGAAACAACTCTCTTAAAGCAGAATTGAAAGACACCAAAAAACAAATAAAAAAAAACAAACAAACAACCCCCCCCCTGTAAACTACACAAATAATGTAAATGCAGAACTCATCCTTACTTGGGACAACAGAGGCTTTTGTTTTGAAGTTAGGCCAGTCACAAAGACATAAGGGGTTTGAAGATAGTGAACAACATATGTGGGTTTCAGGTGGTTGGGCCGAGAAAAGGCGTCTCCCCATGCAATTCGAATCCACACAGCCTCATCTGTGTGCTTCTTTATTTTGACTGACACCTTTATTTAAAATGAAAACAGACTTTAAGTATAGGGTGTTAACAGAGAATCACATAACGTGCAATATGTTGGTGAAGCAATTTAAAAGTTGGATTTGTTTTTTGGTGTAAATGAGGAGGAATATATGGCTTACATGTCTTATTAGCTCACAGAGGTGGGCTTTAAATTGTTCCTTGAACTGCGTCAGCTCTACAGAGTGAGCATCATCTGGAAACCAACATAATGATGAATATACTTAAACAGAAATGAAATTTGACTTTAATTTTCTAAGCTCTAAAAGCTCACATTCATGATTACCAATTATCTAAGTTCGACTTTATTTAAAAAAAAAAAAGAAAAAGAAATTGCGTCCAGTGTAAATACTGAAATTTTGATAAAGATGCGCAGAACTGAGTGCAATGGTTTAGCTACAAAAGAACAATGCTGGTTTAACAGTACGCTCAGCTTTATCATTCAGCAAGTGACTCAAAGTAAGCATTCAACCTGCAAAAAAATAAAAAGCCCTGAAGCTCCAACAGCTTCAATATTTGGCCAATTCAAAATGTTACAGGCTTTCTGCCCCGGATGACACGAAAGGCAGGTTACTGCTTCAGCGTACCTGCAGGGTCCATGAGCTGGAAGGTGTACCACATGCCCAGGTTGGGATTCTCAATGACATCTGTATGAATCCAGAGTGACACAGGCAGCATTACTGGGCTGTAAAGCCGTTCTCAACACGGTAGAACTGACATTACGAAGTCCAAATAACAAAATAATTTCGCTCGACTTACGTATCATCTCCAGTTCTGCTATGTGTTTAATCGTCAATTCATTTTCCTGTGAAGAAAAGGCAGCTATGACGCTCAATCCAAATATAGTCATTATTTTTAAAAAGAAATGGACTGTTGGCCATTTTACATAATGTATATAGAACACATAGAAAATAATAATTTAAATTGCACAAAAAAAACAACCAATACCTCACAAATGGAAAGCAGTTTTTCTATTATCGCCGATTTTGATTCGGTATAATCCAAGGAGTGCCGCTGCGCCGCCGACAAAGGGCTCCACTTATCTAGCGTTGTTTCCAGCATTTGACTCGGTATCCGTCTTACGAGTCGCTGCAGTAAGCGTTTAGCAATGTTATCCATGCTTTCTATAATAGTAACCGAAATGAAAAGATGGTCTGAATTCGATTAAACCACTTAATCCGCCCAGCGTGCACTACAACAAACACTACAGCCAATTCCAAACAAACCGCCCAGAATAAGAGCGCACGAATCTACCAATCAGAAGGACTCACACGCTTCTTTTAGCGCCCTCTGCTGTGTTGGAGTGGCATAACTACTTTAAGCGCCATTGTGACTGACGCTTGCAACCACATACTGTAGCTATACAGTAACAAAATTTTTTATACCCAGTCTGTATATAAAGATGACTGAAATAGTCTATTCTACCAACTGCTGTTCTGTTCTGAATTATCCAAAAGTACGTAACCACGATTAAACACACAACATCTGGATTCAAAACCCTACTTAATTCAATTAAGTTAACTGTAAGAACCCCACATGAATTATTTGTTACAGCCGTTGAGAGAAATGAATTGTGCGATAATAAAGCGCATACAGAACGCATTATTATGGAATTATGGAAAATTAGCATACATTTTGATATAATAGCCCAAAATTAGAGTTAAGGTTGGGATTAGGTTAGCTATTTTTATTTAGAGCATAGGCACTATTTATTTATAAAAGATTATTATAATTTCCCCATTTCCACGTGAACCGTCCAAAATAAACAAACAAATAACAAAGCCCAAAACAATAAAAAACACTTGAGGAAATCATTCCTACCGTTCTCTATAAAGCTGCATAATTAAAAAAAAAACAAACAAACAAAAAAACTGCATAATAACTGTTCTTTCTGTAACAGCTGAACACACCTGTCAGGAGGACACAAGATCCCACACACATATTTCCATATTATATTTTCTTGCAGCTGTCTTTCAGAGTCCTAGTCTACATATTCATATTTCTAGTGTACATAAGATTTATGAATGCAAATTACTTACTATTACTCTTCATTACCTACATTTATATATTTTATTTATTTTGTTTTTCATCACTATTGTTTATGCATAGTTTTGCACTCTGTGCCTGTGATACGTCTAAAGGTTGTACAATTTTCTTGCTGCTGTAGCATAATAGTTTCCCTTGTGGGATCAATAAAGTATCTATCTATCTAGAAAACTTTCATTGAAAGAGCAAGTGAAATAGAAAACAGGTTGAAAAAGCTGGAAACAAACCCATGACTCAGTTTGTTTAAATTATATAAACATAATAACATGACCCCCCCCCCCCCCCGGAAAAACCAAAAAAAAACAAAAAAAAACCCCAAAAAAA
>VUQK01004032.1:1393-12089 GCA_015106715.1 Bujurquina vittata | reverse complement strand
GACCCGACCAACGTTGTCGTGAGGTCAGTCGAGCGCATGGCGCTCGACGTAGACAATGGTCGAGCGCTTCGCGCTCGACTCGTCGTCCCTCGCTCATACGATTACAATAGGCTCCTCGCCGATCGCTTCGCGAGGCTCGGGCCTAATAATGCCTTCCACCTATATAGCGTTTTTCATGGTACTCAAAGACGCTTTACAGTTTCATGTACTATTCATAAAAAAATCTATATACACACACACACACACACACACACATCTATAGAAAATCTGTGAAGGCAGCTGAAGCTTTGAGCTGCTAAATGGCAGCCAAGAAACCTAAAAGATTTAGAAAGTTTCTGTAAAGAGGAGTGGGCCAACCTCCTGAAATGTGTGCAGACCCACAATAAAGATCTTACTGCTGTGCCTGCCAACACGGGTTTCTCCACCTAGTACTAAGTCATGTTTTGCTTGGGGATCAAACACTTATTTCTCTCAGTGACACACAAATGAATTTCTAACTTTTATGTAATGTGATTTTTTTCTGGTTGATATTCAGTCTCACACCATCAAATAATTATTTCCCCCACTTGTAACTCACTGAACTTCCAACAGACTTTCAAGTTGTTTGGCATTTCCCGCCCTGACGGTTTATTGGTCACCCCATTAAATAAATAAATGAGATAAAAATCCTGGAAACACCCTCACTTGTTTGGAGGAAAGGCCTGCGGGAGTTCAAGCAAAAAAAAAAATCTTACCATTGAGTGTGTAGTAGCAGGTTGAATCGTGAGCATCATGGCAGCAGCCGAGTTTATAGCAGGCATCACTGTTGACGCTTTGGTGGCCACAGTCCACTCGAAGAGCTCTTTCAAAGTCACAACTTCCAGGGAATGCTGGAGAAAGGCCTAATTTTAGTGCCTTAGGCTGTCACATTGAATTGTGCATTAGCACACCCAGTACTGGAAATTATAATATTAAGACATGGCATCATTTTTTCATCAAGAAATTATTCTATGGAATATGGAAACTCCGCGGGAAAATGTGCACATATGAATTTTGACTGAGGGCTGTGCCAGAGGGTTAGTAAAGCTCAACCAGCTGTCTCCACTCACGTGTTGGGTGAGGCTGAGTCCTCTCACTTCTTCTCTTTATCAGGGGGCAGCTGACATTTACCCTGATCCATCGATCCTCTCCTGCCAGCTGGATTTGCAGTGGGATGACTGCCTTGCTGCCCTGAGGATCAAACGTTATTGCAGTGTGGATGTCAAGAATTGCTTTTTGCAGCAAAAAGGAGCTGCAGATCGCATTTGGGGCAGCAAGCTTTCTGGCTCCATAACATTTTTACCCACATGGTTTCCAGTGATTCAGTAGATTTACCATTATAGTGGCACTAGTTTTATACAGCATTTCACCTGAAAATGAACAAAGCAGCTGTCATATCTGCTGAAAAACGAGAGGCTCTGGTTCTTCGCCCTACCCAGTCGCACCCCACAGGACTTCCCGGATGGAAGCACAGGAACGGAAGCCCCTGTCACGTCTAGGAAGACACGCGCGCAATAGGCTTGAGATCAGTGCAAAAGATGAGGGTCAAGTAAGTGAATGAAGTAATCAATAAAAAAATGTTTCTAACTGTGTGTGTTTCTGCCTTACAGCTCACCTCTAGCGTGTACATTGTTTTTCACTTGGGGACCAAACACAGCTCTCATCCCGCGGACGGAGCAGGTGACTCGCGGCATGGCGAGCTGCGCCCTCCGCTCAGGCGGTTTCTTCATCTGGTCGGATGAAACGCAGCTGCAGGTCTGCGCCATGAAAGCGAAGAGTAAAGAAACCACGTAGATCTTTGCAGAATGACAACCCATCTCGCTATAGTTTGTACACTTTTTGTGTTAAGAGCGGAAATACCCAGCTCTATCTATGGCGCTAGAAACGGTCACGTGACACCTGTTAATTAGTGTTAATTAGTTTGAAGCTGGCCTCGTCCCGAGCTTCCCTGTATCTGTGCGCATACGCATTGAGGTACTCCAGAGAGTGGAGTGACAGCAGTGCCACACACTTGCTGAGCGCACCCACCTGTGCGCACCAAGAGCCGCAAAGCAGGGCAGCATAAGCTGGTAATTAATAAAAAGGTCAATGTTTAAATATTAAATATCATACTGAGCGCATGCATGGCCAGCTCTATCCTAAGGGGACCATTAAATGAGCGCATTGCATAACTGACTGGCCTCACCCCCTCTCGCTCTCCCTATGGCGAAGCTTGTGCCATCCCAATTATTATATAAGCAGTCTTAAACCTTTATTCACAGCATCTACTCAAACTGTCATCCTGCTGCTCTGCATCTGCGTTTGCCGTGAAAACATTACTGATATGTGCTTATTATCAGCGCAGGTATCTTTATCCAGGCATATTTCAGCGGCAGTGCAGCTTTCATACACATTTTTATTTAGCTACACCTTAGTTAGATCAAATCAACATTAAACACACACACATAAAAACGATAGACAGTTTTTGTCAGCAGTAATAATGCTTAACATGGATATGATTGTCTTTTGTTCACTTTGCTTACTGTCAACAAGTTATATGCGGGTAGGAAGAGATACCTATACAATAAAACCCCCACAACAAACAAACAAAAAACAGAAACACTACAATACAGCATTTTGTATTTAATAACCTAAAAATCTTAATGGCAGGCATTTTTCATCTCCATAAGATGCACGTGTAAGTCAGTAAATTAAATGTATTAAAAGATAGTTTTAATGTACTTATAATGTACTTTCTACATGTTTTGGACTTGCACTTCAACATATTTTGGATGCAAATATATTTTATAATTCATAAAATTTAGTCTGCATAATGAGAACTTTTACTTTAGCAACGTGTGTACTATTACACAGGATTAATACTTTTACTTAAATAACGATTCTAAACACTTTTATTACTACTTTGCAAAACAGTTACTCAATATAAAATTATGTTTAAACTCTTGCCTGTCAATTTTCATGTAATACATACAGTATGGCACACGTATTCGCTCGTCTACCTTCACACACACACACACACACACATATGAACTTCATACGAATGGATTGAAGCTGTTATACCCTTTGCAGGTAAAACAGCTTCAACATTTCTAGGAAGGCTTTCCACAAGGTTTGGGAGTTTTTATGGGAATTTTTGACCATTCTTCCAGAAGCTCATTTGTGAGGTCAGACACTGATGTTGGCTGAGAAGGCCTGGCTCACAGTCTCCGCTCTAATTCATCTCAAAGCTGTTTTATCTGGTCGAGGTCAGGACTCTGGATTTATTTGAACCTACTTTTGTTCTTCCTTTCTTTCTTTTAAGAAAATGAGTCACCCCTCTGAGACATCCTTGTTCTGTACATATGGAGAAAAAAAGCTTGGGGAATAACTGTCCACAGTAAACAGTGCAGTTTTATTCAATAATTCTACCTAACATCATGTAAAAAGCTGCTTCTTGCGAGTGACCGTGGACTGTGTTTACCGTCTCACGGCAGGTCACGAGTTGTCAGACGGCGTGGTGACGTAAGCTTCGTGACGTTTCTGGGTGATTCCCGTCTTTAGCATTAAGCACAGGCAACAGGAGAGCACAAGACGACTCGTAAACATGGCTTTGAATCGAAATCACACACACAACGGCAACGTTTTGATAAATAACGGAGAAAGGTGAGTGCGTTGTGCAGTGTCAGTGTGGATTACGTTATCAAGTAGCTCGTTGTCGCTTCTGCTTTTGGCTTGTTTACCTTTTACTTCCCATTGCGTAGGCAACTCGCTGCTATCCAACCGCTAGCCTCCCGCTACCTGGCCTAGTTAACATTAGCATTAGCTGTTTCACTGTTTACCATGTATTTCAGGGCGTTCTCTGTGTGTTCTACGTTTTTTTAATGGTGTAAAATTTTAATATAATGCCTGACTATGTTGACTTCATAGCCGTTGCGTAATTTTAGGCAAGGTGGCCATAACTTACGTTAGACGGCTATCCAAACAGGAAGTAGTGATAGGTTTTTAGTCAAGATGTTGACATCTTGTAAAACACAAACGTCATGTCATGGTACTTGATGCAGAGCGGGGTTTTTTTCTACCTGTTGGGAAATGCAATAGTTACAACTCCTGCATGTTAGTATGCAATGGGTGACCTACTTTTCATCTGCTGCTTCTTTGCAGTGTTTTAAGGGAGTGCAAGAATGTGGAGCTGTCATTCAGTGATGTCGCCTGCAAGACAGATCTGCTGAAGGGGACCAAGAAGGGCACGGTGTACCTCACACCATACAGGGTACTGCCCAAATTACCAAAAAAAAAAAATATAATAATAAAAAATACATTTAACATCATATTACTGCTGTTTTTTTTCTTAAATTGAAAGTCCGGTGTGCATGTCCTCATGTATCGTCTTGTAATTCACCTCGTTTTCCCTTCTCTTATTCACTGGCTTAGTTGGTGTTTGTGTCTAGTAACACCAAGGACTGCCTGGGTTCAGCCATGTTCCCCTATTACCTGATGAAAGGCTGCAGTATTGAGCAGCCAGTCTTTGCAGCCAACTACATTAAAGGGACCGTGTCTGCTGAGCCTGGTGGTAGGAAGCCTTTTGTTTTTACACATAGCCACTATGGCATCAGTCAATTGTATGTCTATAAAAGTGTTTGTAAATATTGTTGCATATTAACCCACAACCTGTTGTCTTTGCTAAAAAGGTAGCTTTCTGTATTTATTCTAAATGTGGTCGACTCTTTAATCAGGTGGCTGGGAGGGTCAGGCACATTTCAAGATGTCATTCCCCAGTGGAGGAGCCATAGAGTTGGGACAACACCTTTTCAAACTCGCCACAAATGGTTTGTATGCCATTTCCATTAACTTTCTTTGCTGTATAACCATTAAATGCCTCTTAAAACAGATATAGAACAATAGTTAAACTCTTTGCCAAAGTAGCAGTATACATTAAAAAATACAGTACAATTGCAGTAAAAAAAAACTTACTTTGTAAATTAAGTGCCTTCTAGTAACAAAGTACATGCAGTTAACAATTTGTGTCCAGAAAAAGCAACCTTTAAAAAGTGGCCTTAAAACTCTGTATGATTTATAGTCTTTGGAAGGTAAATTTTATTCTTTCTGTGCTCCAGCTTCTCGTGCTGCTCCTGCGCAGAATGGTGCTGCTGCTTACGGTTACCCTTCACCTGGCATGATGAACGGCTACGGCCCACCTCCACCTGCTTCTCAAGGCTATCCTTACCCACCACCACCTCAGCAAAATGGCTTCTACCAGGGGCCTCCCCCTGCTGCTGCTGGCAACATGGCCTACTCCTATCCAACAGCTGCTGCAGGTACCTTATCCAGCTGTTTCTATAGCAGGATTTAAATGTCAGATTCCACTGAAGACCAGTGTCAAAGCAAGTGCATTCTTTTAGTTAATATAATTTCCTTAAGCAGTTGTAATTCCAGCTCCTCTATTTTCTTTTGTAGATTTCTTTAACTTTCTTCCACATTGAAAATCAATAAAAGTAGATAAATATGTAACTACAGAGCTTTTACAGTTTTTAGCTGTGTTTCCCTGCATGTGTATACAAGCACACATTTTTAGCCAAAAGTCCTCTTTGCACATAGGTAAAAAATGTGCACCCTCAAGGCACAAATAATGCTGTCCCCCTGTCTCTCTGTCAGTATTATTTTCCTTTTTTTGTTGTTGTTGTCTGGGACATTTGCTGTGTAAATAAATGTCCAAAGAGGCTGCGACCTTGACACTGCATCTTTTTCAAATTTCTGTTGGCCATCTGTGTTCCAGGAATGTACCCATCTGGTTTTGACTACATGGCCCCTCCTCCCCCATACCCTGGGCCACCACAAAACTGGGCTGCACCCCCTCAGAACTGGACAGCACCACCACCACCACCACCTCAAGGTCTGTTTCTCTCTCTCTTTCACTCGCTCTCTATTTTTTCTCGGTGCCACTGCACTTGTCAGATCGGATCTGTCTGCCTCAATGTGAATCACTTCAAAGCACGGCATTAAAAAAAAAAGGGGGGGGGTGCTGATGTCTCATTTATTACAGATTTTTTTATAAAAATGTCAAGGAACAAACAGCCTTCCCTCCCTCATATTCTTGTTTTCTAAAAACTTGGGGATTTCAGTTAAAAACAGCGTCGCCTCATACAGTCTGTGCTTCATCACTTTGTGCCACTAGATTTTTGTCTTTAAGATTCCTGAAGTTGTCAGTTGTGCTTCATTCGAGTGACACAGCATTCTCCTATAAATCATTTCTCCTTACAGTGTTAGGAACGGTTTCTAAATATCTTTCTGTCTTTGCCATTTTATGCACAGGTAACTCGAAGGCGGCTGAAGCAGCAGGCAGCGCATATTACAATCCCAGCAATCCACACAATGTCTACATGCCCATGGTAAGGTTCTTTGCATTTCTTTTCCTTAGTGGCATTTGACTGCTTCTTTAAGTGCACTGTAATTATATTAAAGCATCTTCTGTATTGCCCTGCAGGAGCGGCCTCCACCATACGCACCTTCTTCAGATTATCCTGAGAAGAAAAACAACTGAGACTCAGACACCTTCACTTCAGTGACACTCCTCCCGCATCCTCTATATCCTAAATACATTCTAAAGTGAATTTTTTTTTTTTTTTTTTGGTAGACTGCAGAAAAGATCATGCAAGTAATATAGGGCTTAAAGATGAAATTTTACCAATTGATTGATTTTTTTTCTTTTCAGGTTATTAAAATAATGGCCAACTTGTAACTGTTGTTTTTCTAAGACCATTCATTACTAACATTCTCAGTGATGAGATTCATCTTTATTCTGTCTGATTCTTCAGCACCTACACAGGGACACATGCTAACTGTCCCAGCTGGAAGGGGACACGGAGAATTGTGTTTTTAAAGACAGATTTGTTACCAAAACATTTTGTAGCAATTTACTGATTTCAGTTCATGTAACTATTAATAATATCAGCTTCTACTAACAGCAGTTGTGTTCTTTTGCTGCATCGTTGAAAGTGCCGTGTGTGCTTCCAAAATTGGGTTCATTAATGTTCAAAGACACTAATTGACTGATTCTCATACTATGGCTGGCACAGCTAGATGCAGTCCCTTCACTGATGACCAGAGTGATCCTGTATTCAGAATCTAGGCAACTTCATTCATGGGATGACCATAAACTCAGTCATAATTTAATATCTCCACAGGAGGGTTATCAAAAAGAGTTGTGTAATGTTTGAAAAGGTGTTCAGAAAGATTTCTTATGAAACTAGTTTATCTGTGTGCAATATTTCAGCCTTGCATAACAAGGTTACAGGTGACCTGCAGGGTTAACTGAATGACCTTGTGCTGTACTCTGAGCTTCTGTTGTGTTCATGTATGTCGAGCCAAGCTGAAACCAGAGCTGTTCTCCTTCAGTAATTATACAAGTGAGAGGTTACAGGGCCAAATTGATTTATTAAAGGCCACCAGTATTTTGCCTGCAGTTTATATTGATTAAAGTGGGGGTGCAATCGTATCCTGCTCAATGTGCATCAGTTAGGGCCTGTTTGAAGGTTGTTTTGCACATGAATGTAGTGATTAGAGGGTTGATTCCATTAAATACTTGTATATTAACATCTCTTCTGCTGTTCTAATTCTTTTTGCTGAATTTGTCAAAATCTAATAAATGTCAATTATTCAATTTCAGATTGTTTTCTTTTTCTTTTGTCTTCATAAATGTTAAACCATGAATTGTTTATGCCATGTTTATATAATCATGATGTCATTCTAAGGTTTTGCACATCAGGACATAATAAAAACAATCTGGTCCTTAGCAGGTCTTGAAACAAAGTAAATACAACCTCAGATGAAGACCAAAGAGCAGAATGCACAGCACCACATTTGGCCATAGACTAACAGCCTGTCAGCACAAACACCTCAAGCCAACTGTCAGCACGGTGATGCTTTCTTTTTGCCACAACTGTGCCTCCCAAATAATGAAATGAATGTTAAGAATTATGCACACTGTAACTAAATAATACATTTATTATGTTATGAAACACTGAAATCTGAACAATATAGTCACTCTCATCACAGAGGATCACACTGTACCCACATATTGCATGACACAGTTCAAATAGTCTTAATAAATAAGGACTGCATTATCATACACTGCACTAAACACCAAATATTTACTGTACAAATGCTTTAAGGACCAACATATAATCACAAACTTTAGAACAACAGCGGCTATGTGCGCACCAACTGACTATAAATACTAATTCTACTTTATGGCTCAGCTCCTGTTTTTTCCAGTTCCTTACTCAGGAAGAGGATGTATGGTTTTTACTACCATGTATCCTAAATAATGCTATACATTTCTCTGTAGTCATCACTAAGTTGTAAGCTAGGTTAAAGATGTGCAAAGTCTACAGGGACTTTATTTACCTTTAAGGACAAACATGTAAATGTAACAGGAAATGAAAAGACAGCTTTCTTTTACTGGTTTACATTGGATCATTCAATGAGTTTCATGCCTGTAAAAAAACTGCCGGTAAATTTTGAATTTTTTTTAGCTCTACACTCACTGGCCACTTTATTAGGCATATTACGATAGTACCAGGTTGTCCCCCCCTTACTTCAGAGTGGACTTGATTCTCCGTATCATGGATCCAACAAGGTGCAGGAAACATTTCTCAGAGATTTTGGTCCATGTTGACATGACAGCATCACACAGTCACTGCAGATTTGTTGGCTGCACATCCATGATGTGAATCTCCTGTTCCACCACATCGCAAAGGTGCTTTATTGGATTGAGATCTGGTGACTGTGGAGGTCATCTGAGTGCAGTGAACTCACTGTCATGTTCAAGAAACCAGTTTGGGATGATGTGAGCTTTTCGGCACTGTGACCTATCCTGCTGGAAGCAGCAGCAGAAGATGGGTACACTGTCATAAAGGGATGGACACGGTCAGCAACAATACTCAGGTTGGCTGTGGTGTTTAAATGATGCTCAGCTGGTACTAACGGGCCCAAAGTGTGCAAAGAAAATATCCCCCACCATTACACTACCACCAGCAGCCTTAGTCATTGATAGCAGGCAGGATGGATCCATGCTTTCATGTTTTTTTACACCAAATTCTGACCATCGGAATGTTGTAACGGAAATCGAGACTCATCAGACCAGGCAACATTTTTCCAATCTTCCTTTGTCCAATTTTGGAGAGCCTGTATGAATTGTAGCCTCAGATTTCTGTTCTTGGCTAACAGGAGTGGTCTTCTGCTGCCGTGGCCCATCTGTTTCAAGTCTCAACGTGTCGTGCCTTCAGAGATGCTCTTCTGCATGCCTTGGTTGTAACAAGTGGTTAGTTGACTTAGTGTTGCCTTCCATCAGCTCGAAGCAGTCTGGTCATTCTCCTCTCACCTCTGGCATCAACAAAGCATTTTCACCCAGAGAACTGCTGCTCATTTTCTTTTTTAGTCCATTCTCTGTAAACTCTAGAGATGGATGTGTGGGGGAAATCCCAGCAGATCAGCAATTTCTGAAATACTCAGACCAGCACATCTGTCACCAACGACCATATCATCGGGTTCAAGGTCACTTAAATCACCTTTTGTCCTCATTCTGATGCTCATTCTGAACTTCAGCAGGTCGTCATGACAATATCTACATGCCTAAATGCATTGAATTGCTGCCATTGATTGTCTGATTCAACAACCTGTTGAACAGATGTATCTAATAAAGTGGCCGGTGAATGCACTGTCCTCATCTTGGAGAACCAAACTGTCACAGATGAGGACAGTGCTTAAAAGATTGGGTTCATTGGGAAATACTTTATATTATCAATCAATTTTAGATGAGATCTCAGGAATCAGATTTGTCATAAGAATATTTACCGTCTAATCATTCATCAAAAAACAAGTAATAATTTTGAATGGAATATCTGTGTGGACACACAGAGGATCATTTTCTCCTGTGCTCCAGTTTGTTCTGTTACTCCACGCAAGTTTATCATGTTAAAAGGCAAATTCATCACTAGAACTCCTCTGATCAGAGAATCAGTGAAAATCAATACAGTTGTCTCTTAATCTATTTAAAGAATTGGTTATTGAATACTGGAAATTGCCAGAAAATATGATTTTTACAACAGTGGTGACAATATTATTCACAAACCTCTACTCTTATGAAAAAGTCCAGCTGAGGATGTTGGAGGCATCAGTTTCCCAAACTACAGACTCTGATGTCCTCTTTCTCAGCCTCCTGCTTCTCCTTCTACT
Source organism: Bujurquina vittata (assembly GCA_015106715.1). Lineage (NCBI taxonomy): Eukaryota > Metazoa > Chordata > Actinopteri > Cichliformes > Cichlidae > Bujurquina > Bujurquina vittata. Next base: position 1,859 of record VUQK01004032.1, on the reverse strand, counting down.
CTGGTTGAAACCAGATTGCTCTGTTGTGTGAAGGAAGTTGTACACAGCTTTTTATGAAATCTTTACTTGCATCAGTTTCCTGCTCAGAATGACCTTTATTCATTTTTTGGTTTGTTTAGAACACGAACACTCAAAGGCTGCTGATTCTGTTCACATAAGAGCCAGAGGAGTTTTTCTAATGATCAGTTATTAATTTAACACAACAAACTTGCATTAAGTAACAAAATGTGCCAACGGATCAGAGGAGTGACGGTTACTGAAAACTGACCTCTCTGAAAGTCATAAATAATGCATGATTTCATTCATCATTTACTGTCACATAGAACATTTCTGGTCATTTGATGGATGGATGGATGGATGGATGGATGGATGGATGGATGGATGGATGGATGGATGGATGGATGGATGGATGGATGGATGGATGGATGGATGGATGGAATGATGGATGGATGGATGGATGGATGGA
>VUQK01004027.1:43557-56434 GCA_015106715.1 Bujurquina vittata | reverse complement strand
CAATGATGCGTTTAGTTCACTTATGCAGCCAATCATCGCATCCTATTGTGTGTACGTGCCTTGTCCATATGCACCGTGCAGGTTAGCTAGGTAAGAACAGTGTGGTGGAGTTAAGTGACGCTAATTCTAACCCATTATCACGGCTAAGCAAACTGGCAGGGCGGGCATCCACTCAACAAGCCAAAATAAAAAAAGAACCGTTTGCTCTGCAAAACATGCAGCGAAGCCAAAGTAGCAAGTGAGTTTGCCTGGCCAAAGCACGACTCTCACATACAACATAACACACATCTCATGAATGACAAGATTTTTTTTTTCAATTTTAAGTGGGCCAAATCACTTATATTAAAAGCAAACTAATGGAAATGCTGTAATCTGATTCTTTTAAAAAGCCATGTAACTTGCTCTGATCCCTGGTTTATAACAGGTGTAATACTGGTGTGTGGCCACAGCCTGCACATCTGATGTTGCTCACTGTGGTCCTCAGTGTGCTCAGGGAGATTTTGTGTATGCCCAGACACATGAATAATTAGAGGGAACATTGGTCTGCAGTCAAAGCATTTTGAGGTGATGGTTAGGTTGAGACGTCAACACCATATCCTTCCACATGCCATAATAGGTAAAGGGGGAAATATAGTAATAAAATGGAGAAAGGTATGTTGGTGTGTACGAAAAAATATTTTAAAAATGTACAAAAACTAACAAACTTGGTCTTACACCGAGTTACTCAAAAGCTTCCATAGTTCTGTGGTCTCCTGCAGTCCACCAGTTAGTTAGTGTCCTGTCAAGTCTTCCATTTACATTATATAGAATTGCTTTTTGTCCCATAAAGGAAGAAAATGTTCCCACTCCATGCGTTTTAAGTACACACATGCATGCATGCACAACTGATTTAATCATCCAACACTGAGATATCTGAAAAAAAAAATCTCTCTCTCCTTTTGGTCAGAAACATTTACACCAGTGGGCTGCTGCAGGTCATTTTGTAGGGCAGTGCTTTCCTGTTCCTCCTTGCACAAAGGAGCAGATATTCTGCTGATGGGCTAAGGACCTTCTACGGTCTTGTCCAGCTCTCCTAGTGTAACTGCCTGTCTGTCTCCTGGAATCTCCTCCATGTTGTCGAGACTGTGCTGGGATACACAGCAAACCTTCTGGCAATGACAAGTATTGATGTGTCATCCTGAAGGAGTTGGACTACCTGTGCTACCTGTGCAGGGTCCAGGTATTGTCTCATTACACTGATCCCAGTAAAATACACAACTAGTGAAGAAATTGAATTAACTTGATGCTACACTCTGATTAAAAAATGTTCCTTTAATTTTTTTGAGCAGTGTATATCGATCATTTTCCAATTCAACTATGTGATTTTAATTTTCACCAAGGATGGTGTAGGAATACAGAAAATAATGGAAGGAAGGCACTATATATATGATGTTTACAGATGACAGTGTGAGCTGTAGTTAGAGTAGGAAGCTGGTAGAAAAGAGCCTGGGAAAGTTGAGGTGAACACTGGTAAGAAATGGAATGAAAGTGAGTAGAACCAAGACAGAATACAGGCATGTGAATCATTGTGAGGCAGGTGGAAAGGTGAAGAAAAAAGTAGAGGTAAGTGAGGGCGGATGTGTTTCAATACCTGGGGTCCATCCAAAGCAACAGACGGTGCACAAGAGGTGAAGAAGAGAGTGCAAGTAGGGTAGAGTGGTTGGAGCTGAGTGTGAGGGGTGATTTGTGACAGAAGGCTAGCAGCAAGAGTGAAAGGGAAACTTTACAAGATGCCAGTGAGACCTGCTATGATGTATGGTTTGGAGATGGCGGCACCGACAAAACTCAGGAAGTAGAGTTGGCAGAGTTGAAGATGCTAAAATTTTCATTGGGAGTGACCAGAATGGACAGGATTCGAAATGAGTACATCAGAATGACAGCTCAGGCAGAGCAGATTGAAGACAAAGTTAGAGAGGCATGGTTGAGATGGGTATAGTGGATATACTGGACAAAGGATGTTGAAGACAGAGCTGCCAGACAGGAGAAAAAGAGGGAAACCATAGAGGAGGTTGATGGGTGTAGTAAAGCAAGGCATGCAGAGGGTTTGTGAGACAGAAGAAGAAGCAAAAGAAGATTTTTTAAATTATTCCTTCATGGCTAATTCAAGATAAATGGCTAATGGACAAAGATTGAAGTCAAATAAAACACTGCTAATGCATCATCTTACCCACATCATTTTCACATAGTCCACTGGATCATTTTCTCTCTTATACTGTACAGTCTGACTAATAGTAGTACATAAATGTATATGAAACATTTGATATGTATGTACTGTAAAGCAAAAGCATCCAGCAAAGGTCTTTTTTTCGTCCACACATTGTTAATATTGTTTTTATTATGTACTCCTTCCCTTTTAAACGTTTAATAACATACATTTTCTTTTTTTTCTCCCCCTGGGAGCAAACTTGTTTTGCGTAGCCGTTATTTTAGAAGAGCACAGATTTAGAGTAAGACATGCGCTCTGTATTTTCAGCTACATAAGTTCAAAGTGGTAATAATGCAGGGCAGTCAGAATTGGCTGTTTACATCAGCAAGCCTAATTATCATTAGGTGTTTAAATGCTAAATGTGTTTCAGAGTGAGATTGAACAAGCTGATGAGGACTTGACCTCAGTATTACTATTCATCAGAAATAGATTAGCTTGGTATCTGTGTGTATGTGTGTGTGTGTTTGTTTGTTAATGCTTAAAGAGATGCAGTCCTGAAGCAGTAAATGCAGTGAATTTGCTGGAGGTCAGCCAAAAACAAAGCTTAAATCAGCATGATCCTTTATGCTTTTGTAATCTGTCTCTGAGTACCTTTCTGTGTGTGCACTGATATGAGCATATGTTGATCTATGTGTAAGGTTTGGCCAATGTGCGGTTAACAAAAAACAAACAAGCCTTGCTTAAAGTTCTGACCAATACTAGCCACATTTCTTTTCTTAAGGGCTTTCAAATACTGCCTAGCATGGGATTTATTAATTAATTATATATTTTTAAACCATATAAGCTTACTTTACAGTGGAATGGTTTGACGTACAGTATTTCTTGCATTGTAAATATTTTACTGGAAACCCAGTGGCATCTCACCTTAATTCAAAATCCACAAAGTTTTGCATCTTGTCAATTTTCTGCCCTCGCTTAAAGCTGCATGCACACTGGAAGCAACATGGCAACCAGGCACCATAGAAAATGAATGACATTCCACAACTTCAAGCGACTGTGGGTAAAAGGACAATAGGCATTTTACATTTTAAAATGTCAATTGAAATACGCTGGATACAACTTCTACGCGAGTGACTGGACCGACTACCAACGAGAGTTAAGAATAGGGTTGATTGACATTTAACCTGGTAGCGAATACATTAGAAGGTTACCTAGGTAACTGGAGCGTTGAAGTGACCAATTGCCAACTTCAAAGCGATATTATGTGACAAGCGAATCATTTGCAGTGTGTGTGCAGCTTTAGGTCAATGGCCATCAGCAGAGGTGTTCTTTAAAACACAAATAATAACACAACCTGCAACAAAATAGTTCACATAAATGAACACATAGATAAACCGTATATAAGAGTTCACTTTCACTTCCTAAAAATAATGTAATTGAAAAGTATCTCAAGAAAAGGTTGAAAAATTAAAAACAGCATGCCTGTTACTTGTGATTACCAACTGAATGTGCAGATTGATTTAATTGGTAAGGCAGCAGCGATTCAGCTAATCAAAACTTGTTTCTGCTCTATCATGACAGCCTCTTGGTGGCTAACTGTCATATTATATGTGGAAAGTTAGGGTGATGAGCCCTGCGACAGGCTGGCAACCTGTCCAGGGTGTACGCTGCCTCTCACCATATGATAGCTGGGATAGGCTCCAGCCCCCCTGCGACACTGAAAAGGATAAGCGGAGGAAAATGGATGGATGGATGTTAGGATGATGTGCCTGAGGTGTGAATGTGTGTGTTTCCTAAAGCCCTATCCACATGTACATGGGTATTTTGATAAATGCAGCTTTTCTGTGCATTTTAGATCACTGAAAAGGCAGCTTTGAAAAGCTCCTTCCAGGGTAAAGATTTTCAGAAACTCAATTTCAGAGATTTGGTCTTGCACCCTCAAAGGTGGACACATTTGCCCCCCTTTTTGATGTCAGACTGTGTTGTTTTAATTTTTTGCAGGCTTTGGATTTTTAAACAGTTAGTTACATTGCTACCCGTTGCCCTTTGCGGGAGGATTTGACATTGTAGTTTGCATATTTAAGTGCATTTAAATATTTTTCAAAACAAACATGTAAATATTTAAAAAAAACAAATAAAAAAACAAGGATGAATGAATTGGTTCTTATATAGTGATTTTTGATTGTGCATGAGCATGCAAAGCACTTTACACAGCACATCTCATTCTCCCATGGTGGTTAGGGTGAATTAGGGCTGTATTGTTTTTTGTTTTTTTAAAACTTGAGACCAGAGTTTGTATCCTCAGGCTCATGTTAGGGTTAGGCAACAAGACTTAGTTGATTATTATTATTTAAGCTGAATAAAGTTCAGAAATCCCCTCTCCTGTTTCAACTTTGTTGACTTTAAATATTTGAGTAAGTCCACAGCCTCCCCCAAACTATAACAATGCCAAAAAATAACCATAAAAATATGGAAAACCAAATGAAAAAAACATGTTCTAGCTGCTATGAGTGTAGAGAAATTGCTTAAATATGTTACAAATGAACAGATTTCAGCTAGCCTACCTTTCACATATAATACCAAATTATATTCTGTAGATTTTGTGCGTTTACACACGCACACACAGGTGCACACATTGCAGCAAATCACACTTTTGGCTCTTGTAGCTTTGAAAAATTAATGCTAACATCTTTCTCGACTTCTCTTTCACTCACTCACTCACACACACACACACACGCACATGCACACCTTTTAAAGAAGTTATAAGCCTATTCCTTTCTTTGACCTGTCTGGTTTCCTTTCTTTGTGCTCAGTGCGTCTTTGTATCAGTTGCTCTGGCTGTGTCTCTGTCTCCTTGCCTCTCTTTCTGTACTCTCCACCTTACAGCTCATCGCTGCCTCTGACTATGACTCTGTGCAACTTCTCGCACTTTCTTGTATCTGTACCTGCTGTCTGTACATAGTCCTTTCTGTCTGATGCTCTCGCTCAAAATTCCTAACTTATCTGTTGTTTTGCCCCTTTCAAGAAAGACTTTCTGTCTTCCAGTCTTTCATTCTTTTGAAAAATAGTGCAGAATAAAATGCAGGCAAAGACTATGTTGTCTTGTAATATAATATTAGAAGATTTGTTTCTAGATTTAATTTGAATTAATTTTTTTCCTCCACGATGTTATCATGTAAAGACTCATGAGTAGTGTTTACTCCACTCTTTATGAAATACATGGACTGTTTTCAATGCTTGATGTATTTTAATACTCAAACTTGTGGAAGGGGAAGTATCAGTTGCCCAAATAATTTTTTTATCTGTTTATATATTAAAAATGAGTGAATAAACTATGTGTAATGTATAAAACACTGCAGTTTCACAGTTTTTCTGAAGAACCCACAGACACTGATTACCTCTCAGTTCTACTTTTACAGCCTATAATTTGTTACATCGTGCACATAAAACCTTAAAGACAAAAACATGATTGTACAGAACTTTGTCATTTTTAAGCAAAACAGGTGGAGTGGAAAGGAGACGCACACAACCATCATAAGTTTAAAACTTATATTGCAAAGAGGGAAATTCCACTAGATGGGGGTCATTTCTGACAAGAAAGGGAGTGAGGAATGCTAGAGTTCTGGGGAAGGAGGGTTCAGGCAAATAACTTAGGTAAGAGTCCTTTTTCTTTCACAGAAAATTCCAAATTGAAAAACTATTTGTTAACTCAGCCAGAGAGTCTAGTGAGCCACACACACCAGGGAGGAATTAGAGAGGAAGAAAAGAGTCCAAGGTCAGAATATTAAGTAAGAGTGATAAAAACAAAGGATTAGTGGACCACTTAGCAGCTTTCAAACCAGTTACTTGACTAAGGAACTGATGGCTTCCCAAACACCGCTTATGAGAAGTAAAAGTTTGACTTAGATTTGCTGGCTGGTCTTTTGCACTAATTGAAATAGCGTTATGACTATGTATTCAAATTAGTTCAAAGCTCTGTTTTCATCAGCGTGTTAGCTATAACCATCTTGTTTTTTTATGTCCTATAATCATATTGTTCATCCATTCTCTTCCACTTATCCTGTTCAGGGTCGCGGGGGGACTGGAGCCTATCCTAGCTCTTATAGAGCGAGAGGCAGGGTACATCCTGGACAGGTCGCTTGCCTAACACAGAGAGACAGACAACCATGTCTGCAGACAATTTAGAATCACTAATTTACCTAACCCCAGTAACTGCATGTCTTTGGACTGTGGGAAGAAACCGGAGTACCCGGAGGAAACCCATGCAAACACGGGGAGAACATGCAAACTCGACACAGAAAGGCCCTGGCCAAAGTAGATTCGAACCCAGACCTCCTCCTCCTCCTCCTCCTCCTCCTCCTCCTCCCCCTCCTTCTTCTTCTTCTTCTTATTTTGGTGATAGTAGGTCAGCATATAGTTTTCTACCCCCAAGTTTTAGTTAAAGCAGCTGAACCTCATTCAAAGTTTATATAGTATATCTGTAACCTTGACTAATGTTGTTTCTGTTCTGTGATGAATTCTGAATTCTGACTGAAACTCTTCAAATAAACCGCTCCTCTGCAAATGATCAGTTAGCTGTTTTAGAACTACTCTTTCAAGAATTTTGATTAGATAAAATGAAGGGGAAGATTGCCCTATAATTAGTCAAGACAGGTGGACCAAGTGATGACTTTTTAAGTAATGGTTTAATTACTGCCATCTTAAAGTCCTATAGTATGTAGCCCATTAATAGAGATAGAGTGATCATATTTAAGATTGAAGCGTTAATTAATGGTAGGGCTTCTTTGAGCAGTCTTGTAGGAATGGGGTCTAATAGACACAGTGATGCCTTGGAGGAAGGAACTCTTGAAGTTAACTCAAAAAGATCAAGTCGGAGAGAAACTCTAAATATCAGTAGTACTGAATGTAGCTGTACATAATGATTCCTCTGTGAGATAGATATGAATATATATGAAAAATTCATGAAGTCATTACTAGGTAAGGTTAAAGGAATACTTGGCTCAACAAAGACAGAGATGGAATGTCTCCAGTGTATCCTGGGTCTGCCCCAGGGCTTCCATTATATGCCCAAAATTCCTCACCTAGGAGGTGCCCAGGAGGCATCCTGGTCCTAAACCACCTCAACTGACTCGTTTTGATATGAAGGAGTAGCAGTTCTACTCTGACCCCCTCCTAAATGATCAACTCCTCACCCCATCGCTATGGCACTTTGGAAGAAACTTCCTACCGCTTGCATCTGTGAGCTTATTCCTACTACGACTACACTGAGCCCCTGCTCATAGCGGAGGGTAGAAACACCTCTTTATACACCACATAGATCAGTCCATAAATTGACAGATTCACTTGCACGCTAGGCTCTCTCTTCACCACAACAGACTGGTGCAGTGTCCACATTAACACCAAGGCCAATCTGTCTGCCAGTCTTCGGTTGGTCCAGAATGCAGCAGCTAGGGTGCTATAAAGAGCAAGCTGGTGCAAACGCATCATCCTTATTCTTGTTTCCGTTCCCACTGTTGCCTCACAGCAAGAAAGTCCTGGGTTCAAATCCACCTTGGCCAGGACTTTTCTTTGGGGAGTTTACATTTTCTCCCTGTGTTTGCGTGTATTTTCTCCCTACTACAGTTTGCTCCACAGTCTAAAGACATCCGCTTAGTGGGGTTAGGTTAACTGATGACTCTAAATTGCTCATAGTGTAAGTGTGTACCTTTGTCTTTCTGAGTTAGCCCTGCGACAGGCTTGTGACATGTTCAGGGTGTACCTTGCCTCTCGGTCTATGACAGAGTCATAGAAAACCAGAGTCATTATACATTTTTGTTTTCTAATTATGCTTTATTTTTATTTGATTTATTGTGTTTTACATTTAGACTTTGTGTTTTTAATTCACTTTATTTTCAGTGAGCGTTCTTGTTCCAGTTTATTTTTTATTATTTGACAATGTTTGGCTTTGATTTAGTTTTTAATGTTTCCAGTGTTGATTATAGTGGTTTTAAATAATGTTTGGGAGGCATGTGTCAGAACCAAGATTTAGGAAAATCAGCACAGCTATTACAATAAAAACAAGGTCTCAATAAACATGTCTATCAGTGCCTCATCAGTCAAGTTGTAATAAAGTTTTACTAAATTAACAAATGCTAAAACTAAGTTTTTTTTTGTTTGTTTGTTTTTTGGCTTTAAAATAACTAGCAAAGTTATAGCATTTTCTCTTATTTTTTTAACCAGGATATGTCCTTCAAAGTTACATTAAACAAATGTGGAGTATTGCCTTCTTTGCCCTAAAGCTGAAATTTTGAATTTAAAAATATTTCAATGAGAGCCATTTAAAGGGTTAAAATACAAAATATCATGCAAAATCTTGACTAATCAGGCCCCTTCAGATCTTAAAGACCCCATAGTACCATATTATCCTAAAAGAGGGCTTGACGCTCAGACTGCAGGCTGACTTGGATCAGGTGACCCTGAACCATCCCTTAGTCATGCTGCATGCTGGGAAGGCTTTCTATGATGCACTGAGCTTTTCTTCTTCACTTATCTCTTTTCATTTTAAGTGCATTATACAGTCAAAACTTGGTACTATTTGCCACCAATATATTTAAGCATTAGCAATTAATAAAATCTGTCTCTCTCTCCCACAGTGTGTCTTCTGTCCTGTCTCTCTACTCGCTTCTCTTTCCTCTCACCCACAACTGGATTTAGAGGTGGCTCTCCCTCCCTGAGAGTTGTCCTCCCAGAGATTCCTTCTTGTTAAAAGGGTGTTTTTCCTTCCCACTATCGCCAAGTGCTTGCTCATAAGGATTCGTGTGATTGTTGGGGTTTCTTTCTTTCAAATTTGCATATTTAAATATGTACGCTATTATGTGTTTTTATCCAAACGGTGAAGCACCTTGTAACTGTTTTAAAAAGTGCTTTACAAATTATTATTATTATATTATTCATCTTCTGCTCCACTCTCATTTGTGAACAAAACCCAAGATAGTTAAACTAAGGTAAAGATACTACAATAATGCATTAGGGTTAAAGCTGCTGTTTCTAATTCATGCTGTTGCATGTTAGTATAATTTGGTCATGGACCTTGACATGGAGAGATATACTTTTACCAGAAGCAGATAATTCCATGATACAAACACAATACATTAGTTTGTGAGCCTGTAATCGTCTGACAACACAGTATGATACAGATGTGAGTTAATTAAATATATTTCTTTTGAGTCCAGCATGAGACTCTTAACATTTTTACCTCACAGCATCTCAAATTTCACAGACTCAGCCTCTGAAGATAGACTTACTGGCTCAACTGCAATTAATTCACAAAACAAACTAAATATATATTGCCTTTGGGTGCCTGTTGAAAATATCAGAATTACAAATTTAAATGAGACATTTCACATGTCTGTGTTTTGGTGGATGAATAAAATTGTCCTACTGCATGTAGCAGTAGAAGCAATTTGGCACAGTGCAAATTAAATTGGCCCTTCTCTCAAAAATGTTGTGAGGATGTTATGCTAAATTTACTTTTGGGTTCATACTGAAGCATATAATGAACCTAATATTTCCCATTCCAGCCAGAGAGATAAATAGAAATTCCACTGAATAGCTTGCGGTAGACTCAAGATTGTTCATTTTTCTGTCGCATGCGTTTAACTTTATACTGCGAGTTAATTGATAACCCAGTGCATGTTATGTAAATTTTCAGTCATGTCAGGTGAAACACAGACAGTCTTTGAGGTATGAATTGGATGAGAAATTTGAGAACATTTAAAATGGTTTTGTTCAATTAAACATCCTTTCCCTCTTCAAATCTCACTTCTCATCTCAATTCTCTCTGGGTTCAGTATTTTGTGAATCCAAGCTTGTAAAAAAAAGGAAATAAATGATTTTAACTGCACTCTGACAGCTTTTCCCCGCTGAGCAGGGGGAAGATTTTGCCAAAAGGGGAGTTCGTTAATAAGCAGTCTCTTGCTGCTGTGGATATGACTAGGATTCAAAATACACCTGTTGGGCTTTAGATGAAAGCGCCATATACACATAGTCAAGGAATCAAATAGAAATGTTAACGCTTGGAAGAGCACTCAGTTTCACACCCATACACACACACAAAGAAACCCAACAACCTGCTGCAAGGCAAAACCTGCACGATTGTTGGGTTTCCGTCTATAATTGCAATTATAGACTCTAGACCTTAAGTTTCCTGAGATGACTTATGTTGTGATTGGATGCTACATAAACAGAATTGAATGGCACCCTGTGTGGGTGGGTGTGCATCACCTTAAATGACCTAAAAGTTTTGTTTTTGTTGTACTAGTTCTTTTCTTTCTCCTGTTTATCTCATTTGGGAAAGGGTATTGATTCATTCTGTTGGACTGGCAAGAGGTGGTGGTTTTTATATGCACTGACATGTTGTCTTGAGTTTAAAGATGCACTATAAAAAAATGGACACAATATATCAAGGCAACATGATTCAATTTTTTATTTTTTTTTATTTTCTCAATTTGGGACTTTACTAAGAGCAAAAGTTCTGGCAACTTAAATTTTCTTGCTTACCTAATTACATTGCATGAAGTTGGGCTTGTGTTTCCTCCTGGCAGGGAACCTGGACCTTTCCTCTGTTAGGTGAATATGCTAACTCCCAAACTATGGAAGCACATAATGCTTCACCTAACTTTCAGCTACGTCCTCTTCAGTTTATTTATTCAGCATTCCTTAGATTATATCAACAAATAATCAACATCAATTTATAAAAGCAAAGCTTGAGTTGTAGAGCCATGGTTTCATGCATTTTCATGTGTAGGAGTTATAACATTTGCATAACACTCAGAAAGTCCTAGTTTGCAACCAGGAGGAATCACAAGCCCAACCTTGTATGGCAGGGTCAAAGGCTGGTGGCCCCAAACCCAGATAATTGGAAGGGTTGCAGACTTCTATTGTTAACCTCACAGGAATATATACAGGAGTATATGCACAGCTCAATGAAGTAAAAAAAAGGACCATTTTTCAATCAGAGAATAGCATCGAGTTTGTCAAACGTCTGGGATATTGATCTGGTCAGTTAAGTAGCAGAAGGGGCTGTTAATCAGTTGCAGGTGCTTTGGTGTTAATTAAATTAACAACAGGTGCACTAGACAACCCCCTAAGCAGGAATGGTTTTACATGTGGAGGCCACTGACATTTTTTTCCCTACTCGTCTTTTAGGACTTTTTTCCCACTAGTTTTCCATTTGGCTAGGGTCATTGTCACTACTGGTATCATGAAGCAATACCTGCACCCTACAGAGGTTGCACAGGTAGTCCAAGTCCTCCAGAATGGCACATGTGCCATTTCCAAAAGGTTTGCTGCGTCTCCCAGCACAGGAGACAGGCAGTTACTGTAGGAGAGCTGGACAGGGCCGTAGAAGGTCTTTAACCCATCAGCAGGACCAGTGTCTGCTCCAGTGTCTCCTACAAAAAACAAATGATCCAAAACAGACTTCATGATGGTGGCCTGAGGGTGGATCCTGTGCTCACTGCCCGCCACCATGGCACCTGACTGGCATTTGCCATGGAATACCACGATTGGCAGGTCCACCAGTGGGGCCCTGTGCTTTCCAGAGATGAGGTCAGGTTCATCCTAAGCACGTGAGAGGTGTGAAAGGGTCTGGAGAAGCAATGGGGAATGTTATGCTGTCTGTAACATCTGCCTGTTTAGCACTGCGAGTTTGGTGGTGGGTCAGTAATGGTGTGAGGAGGCATATCCATGGAGCGACGCACAAAACTCTACAGGCTAGGCAACAGCATCCTGACTGCCATTATGTATTGGAATGAAGTCCCTGGACCCATTGTCAGACCCTACGCTGCTGCTGTGGGTTCTGCGCTCGACAATGTGTGGCCTTATGGGGCAAGAGTGTGCAGACAGTTGCTGGAGAATAAAGGAATCGATACTGTACTATTGACAGACCCTCCCACACCTGCCTGACCTAAATCCAATTAAAAAAAACCCTGGGACATTATCTTTCGGTCCACCTGACACTAGGTAGCACCTCAACCCACAACTGTCCAGGACGTCAGTGAGGCCCTGGTCTTGATCTGGGAGGACACCGTCTGTCATCTCATTAGGACCTTGACCCAACAGTGTCAAACATCTATACAATCATGTGGGGCCCATGCAAAGTACCATTATTGGTTGCTGCAATGAAATTTCAGCAGAATGAACATGCCTAATTTCAGATCCAGCCCTCTTTAGGTGGATAATTTTAATTTCCATCAACTAACGTGGCATCGTTTCATTGTTAATGCATTACCCAGTCCATTGCATGATTTTTTCCCTTTGGGAACGGATGTGTTTTCAAAGTCTTCCTTTATTTTTTGAGCTGTATAGTAATTAGGTGAGCAAGAACATTCAAGTTGCTAGAAGTCTTTCTCTTAGTAAAGTCAACAACCTTCACATGCTGAGAAAATTCAAAAATATAATATCGTATCATGTTGATTTGATATTTTGAGTTTTCTTTCTTTTTCTCAGTGTAAACAGCTTGGGTTTGTTTTTAATTCTTTTTATATTTGCTTACTTTCTCTTCCAGCACAGTTCCACTCATCAAGATGAAGTCAACAAATAATTTAAGCCTTTAACTTCAAACAGCATAGCACTGTGTTCAGCTTAATTAGAGCAAACCTCAGTTATAAAAGTTTTTAATGACATTCTTTTTTTTTTTTTTACTGCTTTTTC
>VUQK01004027.1:17639-43537 GCA_015106715.1 Bujurquina vittata | reverse complement strand
AAATTCAAAAAAAAAAAAAATTTTTTTAACTTAATTTTATCAAACCTCAATTATAAAAGTTTTTTATGAAATTTTTTTTTTTTTTTTACTGCTTTTTCAGATAAAATGAACATTAAGCTTTAGTGAGAATGAGTTTCCTGGAACTGAAAATGTTTTATATAAGCAGTGGTAGCAATACCTAAAAGGAGCAAACTATGTCAAAGAAAAAGTATTTTTTTTTCTCACTAGAGCAATTATTCAATAGCAAATCAGAGCTCCTTCACAGTCAGACCCTGTGAGGGGAAAATCTATCACTCATTTTATCTAATCATATTTGCCCCAAGTTTAAGTTTCATGACTAACTAGCTCATAAATAATGTGAACGTAAACAGAGGTAGTTCAGGGCCATCCTACTAATCAGGGTAGACAAGCAACCAGACGATATCAATAAACATGACCTGCAGTTGTTTGAATCAAAAGGGTTTCTGAATTTAAAAGAAAAAAGCAAATTGAAATCAAAGAGGAAAAACAAAGGCTTGCCAGTTTCTAAGGACTGAACTGGATTTTACGCTTTTTTGATGTTAAGGAACAAGAAATGTTTTATCTTTAATTTCAAGATTGTTCTAATTATGTGTAATTACTGTATGTAAGCTATTCTTTTTAAACATGTTTTAAACATTATAGGCTTTTACAAACTATCCCAGCAAACATAATCTCCTTCTTGGTCAAAACTGGTAGCGATGCCATGAAAAAAAGTGAACCAAGACAGACTTTCCAAATAGAAAAGAGGTTGAGTCAGAAATCTAGATTGGAATATTGCAAAGAAAGAATTAAAATAATCTGTTAACCATGTATGGTTGTTGTTATGATGTCCACACAACATTCACACATAAGCACTGTATTTATAGAACCTTTCTTTTGTTTTTGTTTTTGTTTTTTTGTTAACGAAACAGCACTTTGAAGCCATTTACGGTTTTGTAGAGCTACATTCAGTTGTTGCATGATTAACTAAATGTGTTGGACTCATAATTATCCCCTCTATGTCAGCAATGATTGCATCATAAATTCAGGAATACTATTAGTCATACAAGAAATCCATTAGCTCAGTAGAATAAATGGTGAACCCAAAAGTATGATTGTTAGTTTGAGCAACCAAAAAAACCCCCGTCAAATCTCATTAGGTGTTAAAGTGAATTAGATGTGACGTACACGTTAATGACTCAAAAGCTACACAGAGTTTGAAGTTTATTTTAATGCAGAACATTTGTTCTTTTATATCAGAAAAGGTTTCCTTTTTTTTTAAACAGAATGTACATATACTGTAGTATTTACATGTTTATATACGTATAGGATTTAGGATCTTTAGGAGTTTCTTCCACAACTGTAAAAAAATTGATACTTAGCATTTGATCAGAGCATTTTTTCACTGTTTATCAAACAGTGAACAATAATTTTACTAATCATCACAGTTCCCACCAGAAACAGCTCTTTAATATTGCTCGTGCTAGTCACTATATGAACACTATTACGAATTGTAATTTAGAAAATGTATAAACTATAAAAATTGTGCAAGCACTAAAAACAGACAACAGATAGATGTGTGGCATTTCCCTGTGGGGAGCAGGTCCAGGTTAAGAGACTGGAGTGATAGATCTACAACAGATATAAAGTTGATCTGCTGGTTAGTTGAGAGATAACCACAAAGCATAAAACCTTACTTACCTGACATTGTCAGGCATGCATTCAGGGATGTGGAGGCCATACAAACTACTGAGTAAAAGTTTGAGTTGCTGCAATACAATTTCTGCAAAGTTGACTAGCCTGAAACATAATTTTTTTGCGCTTTGATTTTCAGGGTGTTATTGAATTTTGACTTGTATTTGATCCCCAACAACCTGGCCCTGTGATCTGTCTCTGGGTAAGTGGAAGAAAATGTATAGCCAGAAGATTAGCTGTGCGTCCATGTAGCACACAGATTACAATCAGTCAATCACTGGTTCTTTTGGCTCTTTCGGTGGTGCTCTCAGTTGTTGTTGGCTCTCACTGCGGTATCGTATCGCTTCCTTTTCCTGTTGAAACAGAGCAGAGTGGTGCTTTTGTGTAGCTAAATACATGCCGAGAAATAAACTCTGGTTGTTGGCAACTCTGTTTTGAGAAACGTGAAGCCAGTGAAATTATAGATAACTGGGATACTTTCTGGGGAAAACCTGGTCTTGTTAGGCGAGATGGCATCCATTTTTTTAAAAAAATTTGACCAAATTTATTAACCCCCCAAAAAATATGAGTATCCAGCCAAGATGCAGAGTCTTGCATGCCTCTGTGCATTCATTCTGCTTTGCATAAGACAGCTCAGCTAGACTCCAGCCAGCTCAAAGAAGCCCAACCATTAATTAATGGTTTAATATTAAATATGACCAGTCTATCTTTGGAAATCGGCTTCGTACCACGGGCCTTCAAGGTGGGAGTAATTAAACCAGTACTTAAAAAGCCATCATTTGACCCAGCTGTCTCAGCTAATTATAGGCTGATACAGAGATTAGAGCATGCCATACTGTAGGTATCTATCTAAGTGACTCCAATTTGTTCATGTCAGTAGGGAGTCTGCTTCATACACTAGGGTTGATTATGGAGTTCCACAGGGTTCTATGGATGAATTCTATTTACATTTTACATGCTTCCCTTAGGCAGTATTATTGGAAGGCATAGCATATATTTTCACTGCTATGCAGATGATATCTAGCTTTATCTATCCATGAAGCCAAATGACACACACCAATTAGTTAAACTGCAGGAACGTCTTTAATGACATAAAAGCCTGGATGCACTCCGATTTCCTGCTTCTAAATTCAGATAAAACTGAAGTTTTCATACTTACTTAAATACTAAATACTTAAATCTTAGAAACATTGTGTTTTATTTACTCTGGATGGCGTTACCTTGGGCTCCAATAGGAATCTTGGAGTCATTTTTGACCAGGATATGTCCTTCAATGCGTATATTGAACAAATATGTAGAACTTCTTTCTTGCACTTGTGAAACATCCTGCATTAGAGTGCTGCTGAAAAATTAGTTCATGTATTTATTACTTCTAGGCTGGTTCAGTACATTTTTGTGAGCTTTTAGATGAGCCTAAAAGCTCCCCAAAAGCTTTCAGCTGATCCAAAAATGCTGCAGCTAGAGGAGATAGAAAGAGAGAGCATTTTTCTTCTCTCCAGTGGCTCCCTGTTAAATCCAGAAATGAATTTTAAATCCGTTTTTCTCACATACAATGTATTTAATAATCAGGCACTATCTTATCTTAAAGTCCTCATAGTACAATATTACCCCAATAGAGCACTTCACTCTCAGACTGCTGGCTTACTCGTGGTTCTTAAGGTATTTAAATGTAGAATGGGAGGCAGAACATTCACCTCTATTCTTTTAATATTAGGCATAAAACATTCCTTTTTGATAAAGCTTAGAGTTAGGGCTAGATCAGGTAAAATGCTACCTCTGTTTAGTAGTCTCTGTCTCTCTTCCACAGCATGTTTTTTTGTCCTTTCTCCCTCCCCCCCACCCCCAACTGGTTTCTGCCAGAGGTTTCCTCATGTTAAAAGGGAGTTTTTCCTTCCCACAGTCACCAAGTGCATTCTCATAAGGGTTGTTTGATTTTTGGGGTTTTCTCTATATTAAAATATACAGCTGTTGTGAGTTACATCCTTTAGCACTATATAAATAAATAAATATTGTATTGAAACTGAATTTGAATGAACCTGTCCACAGAATCACTTTCTTCCACCATGACCAAGACCAAAGTTTGACGATCTGAAACATTTAAATGTGACAAAAAAGACAAAAACAAAAACCTAAGAAATCAGGAAAGGGGAAATATTTTTCACTGCACTGTATTACTTCAGCTATATATTGAACCCTTCTGGGCTGTGTTCACTGGGAGGGAGCATTGGAAATACAATTACTCAAGGCTTAAAAGTGACATTGCACAAATCAATAGGTAATGCTGCCTACTTGTCTTTTATATAGTTTAATATATACTCCATGTCTTATCCCCAACCCATACCATTTGTTCTCAATTCAGTCCTGCTCCTGAAAGCAGGTCAGCATCTTGCATGTGGCACTCAGTGTCTGCAATACCGATTAATTTATTGTTGTCAAATATCAGTTTTCTTTTCTTTGGCGTTTTTTTAAAATTTATCTCTCGCCTGTCTCTGCTGCATTTTTATTGCTGCCTTGAACCTTATAATGAAGAGTGTTGCTATTTAAACAGTGCCAAAACGTATATAAATATCCAAACCGACCATAATGTTAATAAACATTGTATTTCAGAAAATGACAAAATATTATATTTTTGACAGTGGTGAAATGCAACTCATTACATTTCACCCCTGCCTTTTAGAGGGCAACGCCTCTTCTGTTGCTCCACTTGCAAAGCATGATGTTAACTTGATTATAAGAGAGAAATAGTCAAAATATTAGTTTTTTTTTGAGGACTTCTACTCATACTTGTTTAATTAGAAAAAGAAAAGAAAATACTTTTAAAGAACTTGGGTTTCATATTATGGGTTTTGTGTGTTAAATTGTGGGCTGTATCTAGGTCCTGCAGAAGTTCCTGTTAACTCCTGTCATATTCCAAAAGCCTGACAGAAGAGATTGTGAAGATAATAAGCTACACAAATATGAGTTTTATGCATTGCTATCTATCATGTTTAATTTGTCTGAGAAAAAAAAATATGACAGTGACAAGGACTGTCATATGTCCTCATGTCCTCTCTCCTCCAACAAGTGATAAAATGTTTTCATATCACCGAAGTCTTTTTTTCCCCAAGCGCGTCGCCACAATCATTCATCTCACTCATTATATGCATGTACATAGGTTTACTTACTTTTTTATATGACTGGTACTCTATTTGTGGGTTCTAGTGCAGCTTCATGCAGATTTGAAATGATTTCATATTTTTCCAGTTTAATAAATGCTGCAGTGGCCTGCCAGTAAGAGACCATTATGCCAATAGAATCCTTTGATGCAGTAGAAAATTACACCCAACCACTATGGTCATATTGCCAAGTATTACAATAGATGGCGTTTTGATTATGCAGAAAATTATATGCAGAAAAAAACTTTTATCCTACTGATATCTGTTGGACTCATACCACAGATTTCAGTCATACACCACAAGTGTTAAGAAACAACAGTCTGCCTGCATCTTTTTACACAACACTAATGTATTGTGATTAGTTTCCCCCACTGATTGTGTCTGGTTTGAGCCTGGGATATCTGGTGGTCTTTTCTTTTGGCATCTTTCTTTCTTCTACTTGTTTGAACCTTTATCCTCCTTCTTGTGTCTTTCTGTCAGCCATTTGCATAATCTTGCAGACAATTATACTTCAGCATATGTGTCTATAAGATTTTAAAAGTGAATGCTACAAGCTTCTCAAGTGATGGCAACTTTTTAAAATTTTAGGCTATTAAATGTTAACGTGAACCTTTGGATTTAATTTCATGGAACTCATTGAGCATTAGGAGTACTGAATTAAACAAGGAATAGCATTTAAAAATGCACCCTAGAAAGTATGAGAAATTATTCAGTTGGCTGCAGTAAACTGTGGCTGTCCTGTTGGTCAGTTACACACTCTGCAGGAGTTGTGACAATGTTCATCGGCTCTACATATCTCTCTCTGTCGCTCTCCTGCATCATATCCTAGCTGTTCCTGGGACTGCACTCTTCTGGTCAGAGATCTCGGGTGTCGTTCCTGGAATCTGCTGGAGCCACTCTCCCAGTTTGGGGGTCACTGCCTTCATGCTTCGATTAGCTTGGTCATTCTCAACCACCTTTGTGGCTATGTTTCTATACCAGCTGCTTGGTTATGGCCTTCCATGTATTCCCTGCCTGCTAGCATTTTGCACTCTGCTGTTATGTGCTGTAGTGTCTCAGGGGCATCTCTGCACAGCCTGCAGCTGGGGTCTTGCCTGCTGTGATAGACTCCAGCCTCCATCGATCTTGTGCTTAGAGCTTGTTCCTGTGCTGCCATGATTAGTGCCTCTGTGCTGTCTGTCAGTACAGCTTTTTCCAGCCATTGGTAGGACTTTTCAATATCAGCTACTTCTTCTTTCTGCTGGACGTACATGCCATGCAAAAGCCTGTCCTTTCATAATGGTTCCTGCTCTTGCTCCTCTTCATTCTGCCTGATGTATTCACCAAACATGTGATCAGCTGTGGCCATCTTCCTGATGTACTCTTGTACCCACTGCATAGTGGTTCCGACAGTAGTCCTACACACTCAATAAACATAAAAAAAAAAATTAAAATTCCAGCTGACAACCCGAATACAGAAAACAGTGCCACAGCCACAGGTGAGCATTGACTTCACTGTGACAGAAATACGCATTAAGCCTTGACTATGATAAGTCACTTCACTGCTTCAGTCTGTAGTGGCCATCCATTTTGCTGCTCTACACTAAGAAGTCAGAACAGATTGCTCATTTACGCTCCTGTTGTTAAGGTGAAAGAGAGATGTTAAAGAGGACCTTTGAGCTTGGGTGAGCAGTAAATGTAAATCAGAGAAAACACACTGTGTGCATATGATTAGCAGTCTGTGCTGCACTCATTGATAGTTTGTGCACAGATTAAATGCTGGGAGATAATACAGAATATGATTTACATAAAATTTTAGCAGGTATAATAGCTGCAGTGACTAAGATTAATTAAAACTTTGTGCATGTGGCAGTCATAAAATTTCAAGAAAAATATTTTGAAATGTTTGAATTACTATGATTCCCAAATTGATAACTCAGAAGAGGTCTCACTTTCATCAGAAGAGTGAATACAAATTCTAATTTTCTAATTATTAAGAGAGGTGCATTCCCTGTGCTATGCATAGAAATCTGGACCTATGGATTAATCTGTGAGCATGCTTCTCCAGCACTTTATAATCTGACATCTGACACTGAATTTCTGATTCTGACAAGCAAAACAAAACCTTGAATATTTGAGAATATCTGCTGTCTGACTTGGAGGTGTTTTTGAGCCACACTGGCAAGTCCATATCTAAATAAACAGACAAAGCCATGAATAATTTTCATACATCCAAAGTTTGGGGAGCTTGCTTCTTTCTTGATATTATGGTTATTATTTATTTTCTTGATATTATGGTTTATTTATTGCTCAAGCCAAAGTCCCCATTCAGTCACCAAAAGCACTGAATAAATGCTAGTTACATTCAAATTATAGATGCAACGTGCCTGCTTTTTACTATGATAACATGTAGACATGCATCCCACCATGCAACATAGACCTGTAATGCACCTGTACTGTAACATGATAGGCTCATATGTTTCCCAGTTTAGCTGTTGGGGAACTCTTTTCTAAGACAGATTTTTCCCATAGACTTCTATTCAGGATTTATTTTATTCTTTTATGTCATTGTATATCTTAATCATTAATCTTCTGAAATCCTTTGAAAGGTATGTTTCACACCTGTGTTTAATTTTGGGCCTTTTAAATTTAGAATCAGGTTTTCAATTTTACATATTTAGTATATCATGTGCATGCTATTTTATTTTTTCTTTAGAGTATTGCTGTTGACTCAAGAGGCCACTTTCTCTATGTTAAAAAAAAATGTACTCAAGGTTAAAATTCAAATAATTTCAATTTGACTGGATTGGTGAGAAATAAAATATAACCAGTGCCTAAATGACCAAAGTACTGCCCCTGTGATGTTCTATCACCACAAAGTCATGGCTTGGGTGAGGGCACTGCAGCATAATGAACTAAATGAAAACATTACAGGTGATTATTACTGATGCTAGCATAAAGGGAATATCAAGACAACGCTGACCACCCAGAAGCATATCAAGGAAGTATTTGAGTGAGAGAGAGTACCTTATTCAGTCTTCACCAAGTGTTTGCTTGCTAATGAGACATATGCCAACATGTGTGCTGTGTTGTGCCTAACTCTATCTTGGATGGTTACTGCTGCTGATGCCCTGTGCACCAACACACACACACACACACACACGCACACGCACGCACACACACACACACACACACAAACACACACACACACACGACACAGCTAATTTTCCTCAACTTCATGTGGGATGAAGACGGGTGCAACAGAATTATGCTAATGAGAATCACTGCTGTCCAGTGACACACTTCACTAACTAAAAGGCGTCGAGATGGGCAGCAACAGACAAAGACCACAACTGGGGGATGGACAGTTTTAAGGCTGAAGCGACAGATGCAGGAAATAGAACACACAGAAGCTGCTTTATGTTTCCACTGTGCAGAACAATGCCAGAGTGGTGACATTTAGTTTAGCCAGGGGTTTTATGCAGAACACCAACTCACATTTATTTATTGTGGAGGCGGAAATTAAACTAATAATCATTTTAATTAAAAATAAATTAATTCCGACTATCATGTAATTGGCTTATTCAGGGCTCTTCAACGAGGCTGCTCTGGTTTCACTGGTCTCTGTGTCCCTTCTCTAAGCATCAGAATGATTTAAAAGAAGTTAGAAGGCCATAGGCACTGTACTTTCATAAAATCAGATTTGAGCAGCTACTGAATTGACAGCTTTAATCTATTAGTTTAATAACAGATTATATTTTATTTTATTCAATGTATTTTCAATGCAGCACAGAGGTTATGTTTGTGAAATGTCATGTACGTGATTATTAAACATCTCTTTCTTTAGAATGAGACGTGTGGGCATAAAAAGTTTCTGAAAAGCTGGATTTCCTTTGGAATATATTTAGCATTTTTGGTGTAGTTTACCAGGAACCTGCTCCAGGTTTCTAGTAAACAGCAATAACTAATTCAGCTGTATTATTCATGCTGGTATCTTCCCTGTCCTCACAGCAGTCCCAGACAACTGCAGGCGATTACTTCATCAACCCTGCTGTGATGCCTCAGAATTCTCTCTAAGCCATTAAAAAAATTGGCTTTCCCCTCGAATCTATGCATTCACAAGATACTTTCACTTCAAGGAGACGTATTACTCATCAGTTACATTAAAGAAGGTTATAATCAATGTTACGTGTGCAGAAGAATGAAAGGAATGGAAATAAAATTGCAGACTGAAAACAAAAATCAGGTAAGCTGCAAAGTTTTGAATCTTTGTCTGACTGGTGCCTTCGTATCAACAACTAATTTTTCATGTATACAGACACATCATTCAGGGACAACAGGACCTCACGGTGAGTTCAATCAGACAGTGGCACATACATCAGGGAAAATAACATAAATCACTTTAATGAGAAAGAAGAGAAGGGAGGTCAGGCCCTTGTGAAACTGCCAAGAAGCCACAATAAGCACTTACTTGAACAGGACTCTCAAGAAGCTCAAATTCCTACGTTATTTATTTATTTTTTTATGTCATTTGCCAAAATATTTTTTTTTTTAAGTGACAGTTTTTATTCAGCAGGATTCTAATCCAAGCTGTGCATCTCAGCGCTCACGAGATATGCTATAACTACTTTGTAATTCCACATGTGTATTGTTCCTGACAAACAAACACCCTGATTACTTAATTTTTCACTGTAAGTATAGCAAAAAAAAAAAATAGAGATTCTTGTAACAACAAAAGGTATTAGGCAGAAAGTTAGGGACGATGGTTGTCTGTGCAAAGCATGCAAATTTGAAATCACTGTCAGGAGTCTGCTTCACATTTCCTTTCAGCAGTCTTTCAGCAACGAGAGCAGGCTTTTCCCAAACCACAGTCACGTAGCGTTAGCTGTTTAAACATAAAACAGACGATAACTTTAGGGATGGCAGATCAAAAACAAGTGAATTTGGAATTTGGAACAGGGATGTGCAACAATAATCAAAGCACCAATGCAAGTAGTAAATTGTTGCATGATGACACTTTAAGAGTATTTTCTTTCAGTAAACAGTTATCAGTAAACGAAATACACAAATCTTGAATATCTTGAACGAGTTTTTCGATGGGTGGGAATATATTTTTATAGGTATCTGAGAGGATGAGTCCTGCTTTGGACTAACATCAGTGTTATAACTTTTAGTGTCATCAGCAAGCTGTCATTTTGGGCTTTTAGATAAACGTCTTCAGGGATATCAATTTGCTATTGAATTTGTGATGGTGTTTGGGAAATTTAAAGGGTGAACATGGTAAACCTTATGGCCATATCTTGAGCTTGAACACAAGCATTAATTACAGTAACTATGTATTGCTGATGTCTGAGTTTGCATGACTTAATCTCTTAATATAGCAGACTACCACTTTCATTTCAATGTGCTATCTATCACACAGGGTAATTAGGAGGTACTGTAGTGTCAGAGAAAGAATTAGAAGAGAAATGTGTCAGATGGTCATCTCGCTTACCCTTCATTCATGTGCAAAATCATGCCTGGGGCAACTATTGAAAACTTGCCATAATAGAAAAGTTTATCAACTCCAACAGAACTGTTAGCATGCATTTGAACCCATTTAAAATACAGATTTGAGTCATGGTACTAAGTACGTGTCCATGCTTGTACTCTGGGTCACCTCTACTACTGGCTTCTGTAGAAATTGTAATAAAAGTTGTGGAGGACGCCGTGGCAGGAAAGCACACAGATGGGCTGAAGGAGAGGCTCTCTGAGTGCCGATTTGGAGTTTCCTCCCTCAACACTGATGGATGTTACACTGTAGGGACAAAATAAATGAGGGAGACACCAAACACTGTACTTCTACTTTTTTCATTCCTAACTGCTGATTTTCAGAACTTCTCAAAAATCTCTGACGTTTGAACAGTCCTCTGAAAAAAGCTAAAACCTACAATTTTTCAGCATAGTTGTCCCACTGTGTGAATAATTGTCTTTTCTTAAAGTTTTGCGATTAAATGTCATACAGTCTTCTCATATTACTCTTCGACTCTCTTTCACCTTTTCTGAATTTTTGTTTAAAGGAATAAGAAGGAAAAGAGCATTTCAGTATTTTGCCCAAGGATACCTTGGCATACAGACTGGAAGAGCTAGGGATTGAACCATCAACCTTCCCATTAGTTGGTGACCTGCCAGACATTACACCCTGCCATGACAAGTGAGGCCACATGTAGGAGCTTTCATTTTGCTGATATGGGTTGTTTTGGGAACAAAGAACTGATATGGTCATTTGGATTGGAGGACATCTTGTGTTTGTGCCAAATTCTGACCCATCATATAAATGTTTCAGCAGAAATGGAGACTCCTCACACCAGGCAATGTTTTCCCAATCTTCTGTTGGACAATTTCGATGAGCCCTTGCAAATTGTAGCTTCAGTGTGGTCTTCTGCTGTAGTCCATCTGTTTCAAGGTTCAATGTGCTGTGAGTTCAGAGGTGCTCTTGGCTTATTTAAGTTACTATTGCTTTCCTGTCTGCTTGAAGCAGTCTCACCATTCTCCTTCGACCTTTGACTTCAAGACGATATTTTCTCTCAGAGGACTTACGCTCACCGGATAGTTTCTCTTTTCAGGCTATTCTATGTAGACCTCTAGAGATGGCTGAAATACCAGCCCATCTGGCACCAACAACTATGCCATGTTCAACATCACTAAATCACCTTTCCTCCCCATTCTGATACGCCAATGCAGAACTTCACTAGGTCATCTTGACCATGTCCAAATGGACAAATTCACAGAGTTACTGCCATTTGATTGTCAGTAACTCATGTTAATGTTCATGTGCACTTAAGGTGTACCTGATGAAGAGGCCTGTGAGTGTATCTCTAACCTTGTTATAACACTAAAAGAAATCTTCATCTGCAGTGTTTCAGAAACGCTATCCTCCAAGCTGATAACTTGCTTCAAACCCTTGTGTTGGTAAGTCTATGCCCCGCTGTGCTGCTGATGGGTACACAGAGTTTGTGCCAGCAAGCTGACTCATATTTTGGATTTCAAGAGTGCTGTGGAGAGAGAGCTATGGTTAGTAACAAAGGATGTCTAAGGGGAAAGATGACTCCTCCAAGTTGGATAAGTCTTACATCTTTTCCCCTTTTTTTCACAGTTTTTTCTTCACATTTTTATTCTTTATTGTTCATTCAGATTCCTTCATTTCCTTTGATACTAAATCATCTAAGACCACCACATTAACAGGTTATATGATTGAATTTAAAGTTTGTATTACCATGGCAACAAATAAATTAAAAAAACTAGACTTTAAAGACATATGTCTGATGTTTAGTGCTAAATAAAAGTATTTTCCCCTCATATACCCCCGTGTATTTCCTCTTTTCTGTGTCCTCGAGCTGAGTGTATGAAATCTGCGTTTGAATCACTAAATATGAAATTGAGGGCATTCCAAAAGAATCTTATATTGTGACCATTTGAGGTTATCATTGATCTGGGCTTATAAAAGCACATCTAAAGACATTAATCACTTTCTGTCTGGAATGAAATCACTTGGTTTTGCAAGTTATAATTCAAAGCTCGAATGGCATATGGCTAGAAGAAAGTGAGAAAAATAAAAACTTTTAGGCAATTCAGAGGGGAGAGATGGGCTGCTGAGGGGAACAATAATTTAAACATGAAACAAATAAATGAAATGAACTAAATTTATATTTCTTATTCTTTATGTAATCAAAAGTGTTTGTAGGAAAGGAAGATAATACATTATAAGACTGTGTTAGAGCTGAAAGCTGAATAGTCAGAACTCAATTAATGGCTTTAGATGTGCGTAATTTCAGTTCAGATCAATGATATCCTCAGCTGGTCATAATATGGGGATTATTTTGAATTGCCTCACTTTTACCTTTATTGCTTCAACCACAGATTTCATATACCCTGCTCAAGGGCACAGACGTAAGAGCATGTAGGAAATAATGCGGAAAATTCTGTACTAATATTTCATCCAAAATATCAAGAAAAATGTATTTAATAAGATCTACTTTTTGTGGACATTGCTCACATAGTAAATGACTGAGATTAGTATGTTTCTAAATTGTTTGCTAAATTGTTAACTGTCATGTGCAGTGTTAAATTATGCAAGTGTTTAAAAGCCACCGTGACCTGCCAGCAGGGGACTTAATAGGCTCTGAGGCTACAATAATGTAAAACAATGAGGTAATGGACCTTTTTTTTCCGGATAACTACTGTTTGCTTGATTTGATTATGGCACTGAAGAGACTGTGAAACGGTCTAGGGATCTAATTAACACTCTGAAATAAAGTTTTAGGCCTCAGAATGTTGACATCAATTATTCATCACAGAAACCAGGGCTATGTCATGTCACCTTTACAGTGCAGTCATCAGCTGGATCTCTTCCAGCTCAGTGCATTCTCACACACGGTGTCAAATAGGGCTGTTCTGTCAGATGCCACTGGGATCTTCGGGATACACAAAAGGTGCCCTTCTGCATCGATGCCTTGGCACTGTGGCATTATTAGAAGCCAAGAGATAGTGCCTTCCTTTCAGTGCAGAATCTGAAGTAAAGGTTTATCATTCATTGTCAATTTCAGCACATAATAAACTTTTTTTTTTCAACAAAATACCTTTTCTTTCTGTTTTTCAAAGTAAAGTACACATGTACAAGTACAAGGAAGGGACAAAGCAGTCTACTTTGTGTAAAAGGTCTCATTGCCACTCAAAGGTCACATGTACTGTAATTCACTATGCTATAAAACCCATATCTAACCAAATAAAGCCATAACAGCTTATGAACCAATTACAGTCTGTAACATTTAAGCAAAAACAACCTTACGAGAAAAAAGCCACTACGGGAACAGAGCAAAGAAAATGTTTGTGTGTGTATGTGTGTCAGAGGAAGGAGTAGAACATGCACAGTGATATCTGTCCTGATCTAATGGCTCCATAAGTCTCCTTAAATACAACGTGCCTTTGTCAAGTACAAAGATCGAAGCCTTGCTTTGTCCCATTTGCCATCCTTGTAATCTCTAGGAGGATGGATCTTTAAGAAGTACTGTTGTTCTGCTGTTGATTTTATTTCCAACTCAAACAGGAACATGTCTCCATGGACTTTGAGAGGTCTACTTTTCTGGTCAGTGTTGGGTCGACAGCTTTATGGCGGGAGGTCAAAGGGGGCTTTCTTGCACATCCCGTGAGAACTTCTGTGTTTGTGTTCTCATCCTCCCTGTAGAGATTTAAGTCTAAAGTATATTATCTAGACCCACCTCGTATAATTTATGGGATCGAGCGAAGAGGTTGAGATCATCTTTGCTACATAACTCATTAATAACAGTTGGCCAGAATCTGCTGTTGTTTGTGTTGTTCAGAAAATAATTGGCAAGAATTATAGAGTAGTTAAGGGCAAATTGCGCCTTTGAGTTCATTGGCAGGACTCCTGCTTGCAGGGCCTCTTTCTAGGTTGTTTTAGGGGACAAAAAACACCCATCTACACCAGGAATATACTTTTAAAGGGGTTTCAAAAAGGTTGACACTGATTAGTTAAACTCTAAGAGGAGTACTACTAGAAGTGCTATTTTTAATAAATAGTCAATCAAAGAACTGCTGGGGGGAAAAGGATGAAAAATAAAAGCCAGAAACCAATGAGAGAATGCAATCTTTGTAAGCTTCTTACACCACCATTGTAGGACAGAGAGATTTGGAGTCCTCAAGGGAAAAAAAAGGCCTTGCTAGTCTACCAACCTGGATGGCCTAGGCATACAGCACAGCTCAAAGTAGTGTAAGGAATGCCAACCTAAAGCAGAGCTACTTGCATCTTTAAGAAAACAACAGCACAGGTCAAGTCAAAAAGTGATTTTTTTTTGTCAATTAGCCACAGGCCAATGATACAAACATCTTGGATTCATTGTTGTTTTGACATCAGTCAAATTGCCATCCGTCAAAACTGTCACAAAATTGTGTCATTTTAGGAGCCACATGGATCCAACACCATAAAGGCCAAAATAACTGATTAGGGGGCTGTTTTTATAAATGGTCGCACAACAATATACCTGCCTTGAATTCCTAAAGGCACCTAATTCAATTCAATTCAGTCCAGTCTTATTTATATAGTGCCAAATCACGACAACAGTTGCCTCAAGGTGCTTCATATTTTTCGGTAAAGGCCCTGCAATAATAAATTACCATCAGTTACCTCAAAGCACTCAACAATTCACTCAGAAAGTAGAAATCTTGCCACCAATGTCAAGGCTGAATGCAATGCATGTTATTTACAATGAAAAATGTGCTTGTGAAGATGTACACACAAATATAAAATAACTCTCAAAAAAGGAATATAAAAAGAAGAATTCTGACTTATTCATTTACATTTGTCAAATGCCTTTATTATGCAGTTTAATTCAACACTGCACAAAAATCTGTGCACCAGTGGAGTCGCTCTCATCACAAATAAAACAACATTTGGGGAAACCAAATGCCTGGAACCGCAAGCTGCAGGCTGGAGGAAGCAAATATGTTTCTTCACAGCAATGCATCTGCACATCTGGAGGTGAGTCACTTTTGAATTTGTGTGTGCATATGCGTGTCCTTGGTTGTAGATCAGTCTGCATACTGTTTCTGTGAGATGAAAGAAGAGTTTATTTCTGGTCAGAACATTCCAAAACGTGAGATGAGCCAGCTTTTGTTTGTTTTTGTTTGGCTAAATGCTATTACAGAAATGGAAAGAGCTGGTGGTGAAGATTCAATTGTTGTTTTTTTCTTTCTTTTTCTTTAGGTTAACAAGGCCGTTTGCAGATACACTCAGAAGATGTCAAACTTTAGAAGTGCCCACTATAAGTTGACATTTAACTTTTTTATGAAAATACAGCACTGCTATGCATCAGCCTATTAGATCGATTTAAGATACATAATTGGTGGAAAGTTCTATATGTCAGCATATTTTTTAAGAAACTTTCTTTGAGCTAGTTTGGTACTGAACAGGCCAAAAAATGAGGAGAGAGTCTAAGGGATTTATGTAACTAAAATACATTTATTAAAGCTAAACTATCATGAAAAATACATTTTTTATATAAAAAAAGGACACCAAAGAGATTGCTTTTAGGAATGCTTATGTCTAAAATTTTAATATGTGTCTAATAAAAGATAACAAAAACAAAATGCATTCATTATTCATTATGCATTCATTATGCTTTAGTGAAAACATTTTAAGGTTGCAAAATGGGCTCCGTGATACACGGTGCATATCAGAAAAGTTGCATGGAAAACTGTACTCATCATGACAGATATTTAAACTACTGCATTTGCACAGTATCATGTTTTAATGGCCATAAAAGTAAGCAGACTATCAAATAAATTCTGACTTACTGAATGTTCAAGCACTCTAAATGTGACTATATCAGGCTTATTTACTAAGCTGAATGTTTTCGGTTTAGTGGGGAATTTACAAAAACAGATGATGTAAACAATCACAGATGTGGTTAAGTGAATTTAAATGCACTACCGCCTGATGTTAGGCCATTTCAAACACATCAGCAATGGAGCGGAACGTGCAAATTCGCTGCTGCTGAGCATAAAAATGTGTAAAAACAAACATTTCAGACATGAGACAGAGATGTTTTATTTGATATATTGTGTATTTAAATTAATAATAGCAAGAAGTTATGATAATGATGGGGCTGTAAGGAAGATGTGGAGATAATGAGGTGCTTGTCAAAGCCACAGCAGATGTAAGAGTGGAACACTTACCTGCAGAGTCCAGTATACAAGCAAAAGTCAAAACAAATAAAGAAACAACAATTCTGATTGGCTGCTTCTGTGGTTCTGTGATGCCAGAGCCTGCTGTCCAGAGGGGTATAGTATAAAGAAAGTTCGATATAGCCAGGCTTTCATGTTAGCTGGCTTGATGAAACCTAAAACCCCAGTCAGAGAGAATGGGTATCACAATGGTAGTTTTCTCTGTTAATCAGGTTCTGTATGCACTCAAATAAACGGGGGCATTTCACAAGTCAAATGACTCTCCTTCTGCACAAAATGGATCAATTAATCACCTCCCATTCCAATTAAAAACCTTTTCAAAGAATCAGGTATTGAAGGTATACAAAGGATATCAAAAAATGTAACAGCAAAATACCACACTTTATAGTAGATGAGAAGAAAAACACCAGTTTTTGTTCACAAGTGCACAAAATGGTAAAATAAATATGCTAACTTGAGTCAGTACACAGTATTTATATTCCTGGAGTTTGCTCTTGTTGCTCATATAGTTTGTTTCTAACATGACAGCCACAAATTAGAGATCTAAGAGTTTAAACTACATGCACGTAAACACTAAAGTTTACTCAGCTCCGTGTATTTCCCCACAGCCCAGTAAAGGAGACATGGAATCACTTTAATTTGTCGCCCCAAGAAAGTGAAATTAATTCACTAACTTAATAGGTTATAGAGCTGCATCCCCACTGGAATATCCTAAACATCCAAAAAAAAATGTGACTGATCAGTTTTCTAATTTGTGTAGCTTGGCAAAATCCACCAGTCCAGGATGCAAATTATCTTTTGGGCTCTTTCTTCAGATTTACAGAATTAGTGTTCAGACAAAATTTAAAATATATTTAAAAAATGAATTTGTGCAGATAATTTACAACTATACAAACAAATAGTGCTGTGCACCTTACTCCTATTAATCTTTTGTATGTGGCACACCCAAAATGTGCGGCAACTTTTGTGTAAATCAATTGATTTCATTTGTTTGTTATTTTCTGCAACCACAAGGACTTAAAATCAATTTGGAAACATGGGCAATATTTGTGAGGCGTTATTGTGCAACATGTACTGTAGAGAAGGACAGTGGAGCAACACCACAGGTGGAACTGTTGATTTCAGGGCGGATCCGCCCCTGTTGCGTTAGGAGGTGGACTTCTGCCCCCTACTAAGATGAGGTCTGGAAGGCGAACCAAGTGCACTGTCTTCATTGCTCATGAATATTACCTGTATTTGCAGGTTAGTACTTGGTAAAAATACTACCACTGCCTGTCACGTGGAGAAAAGTCTCATATGCATGCTAAGATTGTAAGGGTTCATAATTTTAGTTGTAACACTGTACTTGGTGACCTGCAGAAACCCCAACCAGCGAGGTCAGGCTCTACGCTGCAGACATCAGAGGTAAACCGTGTGCCTCTTTTCCTCGCCTGAGATGTGCGGGGGAAAGAGCGGTAGGACGGATGGGGAGAAATGCAGAGGGAGACCTGCACAGGTGAGCTGACCGTGCATCACTGCGTCAAACACCAGGAAACGCTGCGCAGCAAAGTCCTGAAGACAAAATGCGTCATAAGCACCGCAACGCAGACAGGGAGCTTTATAAAAGGCAAAGGTTTAAATCACCGGCAGTTTCGGTCTTTTCTGGAGGAAATGGCTTCTGAATTTGGTGACGTTCCTTATCACACAGGTGCGATGAGCTGCCTGAGAAATACTTTCAGTTCATTGATAGTAAAGGAAAAGCCTCAGCAGGGCTTCACTGCATGACGCAGTGAAGGCCTGTAAAGTTGGACCGGCGATGCAAAAAGAAGGAGTTTATGCCACTTTCCATGTTGCCAAAAAAATCTAAGTAGATCTCGCGTGCTGTGTTTGCAGCCGCGCTTTTTGTTGATACACTGGACACTGCGCAGTTTACGCAGGGTTTTGCCGGCTTTGACGCGCAGAAATTCACATCTCAATTTTTACCTGGAAAAATTGCAATTTTTTATCAGCTTGAAATGTTCTCATTTCCCATGATTGTGTTTATTGTGTTAAGGAAAAAGTTGCATTTCTGTCCATTCAAATTCATATTGCTAATTAAAATATTTTCAGTTTTAGACTGTTCAATAAATTTTAATCGTGTTCGGCCCCAGAATTAGACGGCGGTTCTAATTTTGATATTGTATCCCCTGAGCGTTGCCTTGCAGCAGGGTCAGTGTATGGCTACTTCATATTATGGAGATTTGCACTTTCGCACACTTTACTGTTGTAGAGATATCTGTAAGAAGATGTTATGGCACTTTAAGTAGTTAAGTTTGGAAGAGCGTATGTATGTTTCACATGTTAAACAGGAGATGATTTCAGTAGCCAGAACAGGTACACTTGTCCACTGTAATATTGAACAGCTAAAAGAGTTGTCTGTTTTAAATGCAATTGAGTATTGCTGTAACAATATAGATGTATAATAGCTTTTAATCGCTTAGGCAAGGGTGACTGTGTACATTCATCCTGCCTGCACAAAACGATTGTATCAAATACATATAAAATACTGGAGTGCTGATGTGTGATTGCATTTATTTTCATGCTTATAATTGTCGAGAATATGGACATATGTGAACTGTAAGGACACTGGGTCTGAAAAACAGTAATACACACACGAATGTTTTGAAAGTTTAATAAGAGATGCAATCTGGAAGGCAAACATTACCTGTATTTGCAGGAATCTCACTTTTGTTTTGTTTGTTTTGGTGGCACCATCCCTGGGGCTTGTAACATATGTCCTGTCTTATTCAAACTTTCTAGTGTGTAGTCCGGAGTGGTCCCTGAGACCGTAAGCTGCTGGTGCAAAACCCTTATGGAAACAAAAAGCGGTATTGAAGCTCGAGGCAATATCCCATTTCACTTTGGACAATCACTGTGCCCTCCTTACACCACTGTCTGACACACAATGAGGACCCAGCTTCTGCTATATGGAAAGTAGCTTCTCTCACTCCAAGAAATTACATTAAATCAATTAACTTACAGTATTTAAAGACAAATGCAAAAAGAAAATTAAAAAATGGTGTAAAAACATCTCTAGTTATATTAAGTGAATGAACATGATCTGAAAGTGCTTAAAATCGACATATCCCCCAAACATCAACGGCAGCTTCCACTACGTCTGAATACACTCGGCATTTTCCCCACAGAAACTTGACCATGAAAGGAGTCTCAAGGGACGTTGACTGGTTTGGGACTTCCTGGGAAGGCAGTAGAGGAGAAATGAGAAACGAATGAATTACACATGTTCACAGTCTTCTGTTTTTTTAGACTTTCCTTAGAATTTTCATGTGACCTTGCAGTAATACATTATCTACCATAAG
Source organism: Bujurquina vittata (assembly GCA_015106715.1). Taxonomy (NCBI): domain Eukaryota; kingdom Metazoa; phylum Chordata; class Actinopteri; order Cichliformes; family Cichlidae; genus Bujurquina; species Bujurquina vittata. The sequence continues at coordinate 23,628 of VUQK01004027.1, read as the reverse complement.
CGAGTCCCATACTGTATACTGCATGTTGTGTGATAAGAGGTCATGGGGCCTGCCTGCGACAGTATACACTCAATCTCACCTATAAATGTTGTTTATTTTCTAATTATTATAAGGACATTTTGTAGTTCTCTAGTTTCTGCATTCTGTGTGTGCGTGCATGTGTTTGTGTGTTTCATTTCAATTACTGCACTGGGAGCCGTTCATTCAGCTATCTGATTTTTCTCTGCTAAGTCAGATAGTGCTTGTGGTTAGACTCTCTCAGTGATGAGAGTAGTGGGATTAGAACTCATAATAGAGTAATAAAGTCTAATGGCTCTCTAGTTTAAGGTAATGTCATTTTTATGGGTCTCAGGAAGACAAAGAAAGATTGTCTGAAAGAGACATTTTCATTTTGTGGGCAACTTGATCTTGAATCTTATCGAGTCAGTGGGACAAAAACACGTTATTTTAGTGCCTAGTGTGATACAGTTTGCGTTTGCAATTTAGTATCAAGTTGAATTCTGGAATAAACTGGGGTACTCAAAGCTTAGGGAAGAAACCGATTAAATATGTTAACAATGTCAGGAAAGGCCAACGCTACAAACATGAATATGGAGCAAATAAGTTGAGACTCGCTGTAATCTCTGGGAAGAGAATACATACTGTCAGTTTTACACGCTCTTCGATGTGACTGGTGGACTGACTGCAGCTCTTTTCCTATAGTTCCTGCTCAGTTCATGAAATGATCATGAAAAAAATTAATGGTTTTTGCTTGTTGTTTGTTTTGTGCTCATCGGCATGGATTCTGACATTTTTGGTGTCACTGAACACAATTTTGTAAGTAATGCATTCAATAGGAAATATTTTTGTGTCAGAAGTATTTTATTTATTTATTTATTTTTTGTTTACAGAGAAGGCAGTGGTGTTTCCATAGCAACCATGACTACGAAGATTTAAAACATGGCAACTGTATTTTAACCCAAACCTTGACATTTGTCTAAACCTAACCCAGTTCCTTTGAATGCCTGAATCGAATGAAGTAACATAGTTGTATTTAATAATGCTTTCTGTGTGAAAAGCTGTCACAAGTATGACTCCAACTTGCATGACAATCTTACTCTTCCACCACCCATCCAACCACCAAACGTGGACTTTTTTTTCCCCTCTTCTATTAATCAGTACATATGAGGGTGGACTGATGAAAAATTTTGTTCAAGGACTCCAAATAATTGGGAAATTCATGGTGACGAATGTGAAAATAAATTGAAAATTTGCATCTACCACATGAAAGGTCATAAGCGTAGTACATCACAAACTCTGAGACAGCACAACGGTCCTCCTGCATGGGAACAATAACTAGCATTTGAATGTTGAGCTCTCTATTGAACACAACCAACATCAAATCACTTTTTTTTCTATCCATGTCTGGTTTTCAGTTGAATGTTCTTTATCTGATGGTTTGATAGTCATATACTTCGTTTTTTTTGCAGCTCTTTAATACAGAAAATATTTGCTATGATTGTGGAAACTTTAGTGATAGAGAAAAAAACCCTCAAATACTTGAATGCTGGTAAAATTTTCAATTTTACATCTATGAGCTTTCTATGCAAGTAAGAAACATACAAGTCCAATCCCCTGGAAAGAGATGATACATCACAAGGGGCTTATCCAGGTATAAAGAATTTTAACATTGCTCTCTCTACTTTGGCTATTTAATGTTGCAGTTTTTGTGAAGTGGATTTAGAAGAAGACTAAAAAGACTGTTCTCTCCATAATAAATGTTGGTCATGATGATAATGCCAGCCTGTTGTCAAAGCCACAGGGCCAGAGACCAACAGCCCACTAAGCACCTTTGTACCATTTTCCATTTCACCCCTGAATAAGCAATAGTCGCAGTAATGCCCCAAATTCAAAACAACCCCAACCTGCCCTCAAGGGTTCAGTGGGATTTGTATTTAAGCCTTAAAAGCCAGGGGTGTAGCCATTCATCGACTCGGATTGATGCAGGGCTTAATGTGCATATATGTTTTTTTTTTTACAGCTCAAATTAGCGTGAGGGGGTTTAGACTGACATTTAATTTCACCATAATTGTCATCACTGTATCTGAAAAGCAACCCTTTCTCTCAGGTCCTATCATCTTCTGCCCAGCAAAAACAGTTCCATCACTTATTTACATGGTATTAACATACAAGGACTAACAGACACAAACAAAAACACTCTCACGAGGCCACGGCATTCAACTTTACAAGCTGTCAAAAAACAAACAGCAGCAATAATGAAATGTAAGTCATGTAGCAGGCTGTGACACAAATAATCCTTGCCAAGAAATTGAAATACAGTTTTTTGTTAGTCCTCTCGATCACTCGTAATTAGGAAAAAAAAATACACCCACACACACACAGACAGCACTTCCAGTGAGATCAGTGCTGTCTAATCATTCTCACGTTGTGCCATGTACACTCAGATCTTACACATATCTTTAAACAGATCCAGGGCCTGGAGTAAGGGAAAAGGACTGAACCCAAACTCATCTTACATAACATGCGGACCTGGGTTGGCTCCTGGGACGCGTTTAGTTTGTTTTCAAATTTTCTCCAGCAGAGCAATGTACAGGTACTAACTGTATCTATCTAGATAGAGATATAAACAAGCAAGGTTTCTTGTCATTTCTTTAAGGTGTTCCATACATAGTTCCCCATTCTTACTAAAGGGCTTACTTCAGAGGTTGGCTAACCTTTTGGATCATTTCTGTCAAGATGATCCCACAGTGCTTCAATAATTTTATGGTCTGGAATCTGCTGAGGTCAGTTCATGGATAGTGACTGATAGTGCTCCATTGTGTGTTTTCTCTATTCAGGTATGCCTTTGCTGCACTGACAGTGTGTTTGGGATAATCGTCATGCTGAAAAAGAAGCGATCAGTTGCCTTCCAGATGGTATTGCATGGTGGATCGCTTTCTGACTCTATGTTCATAATGGCATCAATTTTGACAAGATCTCCAACAGCACTGGCTGACATGCAGCTCCAAACCACGAGTCTCCGCTGTGTTTTACAGATGGCTGTAGGCATTCGCTGTTGTAACTCTTTCCTGACCTCCTCTGTAAATAGTGATGACTAGTATACCAAAAATGTCAAATTTGGATTTATCACTCCAAAAGACCTGTTGCTACTGATTTTTCAGTCCAGTTCTTGTGTAATTTGGTATACCTCAGGCTTTTCTTCCTTTTTCCTTAAGGCTGCCTTCTTGACAGCCCACCCTTCCACTGAGACCATTTCTGTTGAGGCTTTGGCAAATAGTTGATGGATCAGCTGAAGGGTTAGATGCATCCATGTCTGACATAGATGTCTAGCAGAGAATTATTTGCCAGATACGATCTCTTGTAGATGTGATTTATTTTTATTTTTTTAGGCCAGCAACTGCTTTTCCAGTTTCCTTAGATTTTTTTTTAAGGACATGATTTGCATCTATATCTCAACATGTAAATCATTTCAAGACACAGAGTTTTCAGGTAATCACTCTTTGGGAAAAACCTTTTGGTGCCAATGTTATGCTTGTCAAATTGTGACAAGCATAATAGCTTTGGCATTTTCTTTTTTTTGTAGTCAACTAACGAAATGACATGTTTTTGTGACAGGCTATTAGTAATAAAGTGCCTAAAGATCCATCCATCAATCCATCCATCCATCCATCCTCCCTCTTCCGCTTGTCCTGTCCAGGGTTGCGCAGGTGCTAGAGCCTATCCCAGCTTTCATAGGGCGAGAGGCAGGGTACACCCTGTACAGCTCTCCAGCCTGTCGCAGGGCTAACACAGAGACAGACAGCCATTCACACCTATGGGCAATTTTATCTCACCAATTAACCTAACCCCAGTAACTGCATATCTTTGGAATGCAGGCGGAAAATGGAGTACTCACCTTAAGATATCTTTTGAAATTGTTTGTTTGCTGTTTTTTTATATTATGTGCAGTCAGAACAGTGGTTCATCTAGTGAATTAAGGTGCTATTTTTATTTTAAATGATTATGTGTTAAAGGCCCTTAACAAATAAACAAAACCCTTCCTTTGAAAATGGTCAGGTAAAAGAATTGGAAAATGAGTGAAAAAGAAGCCAATGTCCAAAGGAAACCTTTGATACATCTTCAGAAAGACTGGAGAACTATTGCTCATGCCCAGCTTAAAAGAATTTCAAGAAAATTTGGCTCCTTCGAGGCAAAATATAAAGAATTAAATGTTGCCTCAAGATTTCTGTATAGTGAGATAGTGTGGGTTGGTGGGTAGTTGTACTGCGTGTCTGTGTGTAAGAGTATGTCTGTGGTGGACAAAGCAAGATATGTCCCAGTGAAATGGAAGGCAGAGTTATGTTATTGGCTGATAAATAAATGAAGAGCATTGGCTGTGCATTAAACATTTAATCTACCCACAAACATATACAAGCACAACACATAGATTCCCCGAGTATACAAAACACATTAAACATTTATTCTCAACCGAGGGCTTCACCATCATAGACTCCTTGAAGCTCCGTCCGCTCCGAAATTAACTTGTAGTCATTAAAATATGCTTGCATACAAACAAGAGAAACAAGTTTAATAGTCTTGTTCATACATTACATTGTTTTGCACAAAGATATGAATTAAGTTCAACCATTATTCTAAAGTTTGTCATTAAATATAGCCTAATGATAACAGAACTTAGGTACTTTGGTATTTTTTGAATAATCTGGTTTGTTGAGTTTTCTGATTATATTTCCTATAGAAACAGAGATGTCATCTAATAGACTCTAAACTGGCATTTTAAGTTTGCAAATGGATGATTAGAGAACACTACTAATAATAATAATACTACTACTAATAATAAAAGAGTGAAAGTAGTCATTTATAGATTCAGTGGTGAGTGTGCATTCTTCTATCAGATAATGTACCCTTCAGCCACTAACCCAATTAAGAGCAGCTGAAGCTTGATAGGCTCACTTATCTCTTTTTATATAAAAATTTGAAGTTTTCAGGCTTGACTGAAGTGCTTTCAAATTACATCATTTTAACATTTAGACTTTGCACGGCTGTCTTTAGCACCAACCATAATCTCCTAAATACATTACTAAAGCTCTTTTCAATTAACTAGTGTGTTTGCTGTGGCATCCAGCTAGTATTTCAGACAGCATAACAATATATGTAAAGAAATTACATGATTTGCAATGTGTCACCCGGCATACATTGATGTGACCCACTGATTTTAGCAGTTTTTGAATAGCTGCAAAGACCTGTGTGATATGAAACCAAGTTACAGCAACTTGTGGTTGCTTTTGGTCTTTCACTGGACAGCACCCAATGGACACTATTAGTTACACTTTGATGGTACTGAGTTGGACCCCCTTGTCTTCAGAACTGCCTTAATTCTTTGTGGCATAGATTCAGGTGTTGTAAACATCCATCAGAGATTTTGGTCCATATTGACATCTCACAGTGGTTGCAAACATGTCATCCATGATGCCAATTTCCTGTTCACCTCATCCCAAAAATGCTTGAACTGACTGAGATCTGGTGACCGTGGAGTACATTGAGTACAGTGAACCCATTGTCATGTTCCAGAAACCAGTTTAACATGATCTGAGCTTCGTGACATCATATTCTGTTGGAAGCAGCCATCAGAAGTTGCATCAGGAATTTAAACTCAAAAAACCATGCAGTGTTTTTTCCAATCTCCTGATATCCATTTCTGCTAAACCAGTGCAAATTGTAACCTCATTTTCCTGTAATTAGCTGACAAAAGTGGCACCTAGTGTGGTCTTCTGCTCATCTACTTCACGGTTCCATGTGTTGTGTGATCAGAAACTGCATACCTTGGTGTAATGAGTGGTTATTTGAGTTACTGTTGCCTTCCTGTCAGCTCAAAGCAGTCTGTTAAAAACAGCCATGCCATATTCAAGTCAATTAAATCACCTTCTTCCCCGTTCTGTCACTCAGTTTGAACTTCGGCAAATTGTCTTGACCATGTCTCAACGTCTAAGTA
>VUQK01004026.1:2663-15145 GCA_015106715.1 Bujurquina vittata | reverse complement strand
ACACAAAAAAAATTTGACAGAAAGGCTGCGCTTCCCAGAGAGAGCCTCTGCCGGTTGGTTTCCGTATAATGCTGAACAGTCAGGGAAAGAAAAAAAAAAAAAAAAACGCCTGCAGGTCTCTCTTCCAAGTGCGCACAGATACGTGCACGAACGCACGCAGAGGTCAACAATATCCGAAACAAACGTAATGATTGGCTTTGACACACTTTTAGAGTCAGATGCAAGGGGAGAAGAAAGAGCATATAGATTGGCTCAGCCTGGCTCCAAAGAGGTAGTCAGGCATGAGCTGTTCCCTGCCGAGCAGCAAAAGGACGGATCCCCCTCCTTCTTTCGTCCTCGCTGACCCTGAATGCTTACAGAGTGATTTTAACAGGTCACAAAGAAACAGGAGTTCACACTTTTTTGCCCCCCTTCTCCTCCTCCTCCTCCTTATTTTTCTCTTCTGCCTGTCTCTTTACTTCCGTCCGCCTCCCTTTTCCTCTCTGGTTGGATGGAAAAAAAGAAAGAAGAAACTGTTTCTGTTTTGGGTCCCCGTCAAGTGATTTCTAATGACACACTGCTCTCGTCCCCACAACATGTATTTTAGAGTAAATGAATCAGGCAGTACATGGGCTCATTAAGTTGAAAGTGCCGCTTCTGGCCACATAAGTACACGGTGTCCAGAGCCGCAGCGTTCACACCGAGAGGCAGGCACAGTTACAACGCCAACATCACACATGTGCAAATGGGAAATGCCTGCAGGAAGACTTTGAAGGAACTGTGTTTGTTTGAGTGTTGAGCAACAGGGTCGATCAGCAGACAGATAATTTCGGATTGACACTTTATTGCCACATTTGTTTATAGGCTGTCTTTAAGTGTTCAATTACTTTCCAGACTTCAGCTGCTTGTTCAAAACCAGGTCCCCTGCAAACCATCACTTCAGCTGCTTGCCGGATGATCAGACGGCATCAGAAACAGGCGGCCCCACAAATCTAGGACTTTACGTGGAGGTTAAGTGTATTTTTTGTTCATTGTGCAGTCGTAATCAAATGGTCAGACCTTTTTTTGGGTTTTTTGGTCGTCCCATCTAAAGGGAAGTCGAGGTATTCAAACAAACCGTAGTTTTGGAGAATTCTTACACGACATTACGTGGCCATGTGTCCGGATGACACGTGACCAATTTATTGTCTTTTAAAATATATTTTAGATCTTAACATTTAATTGGGTTTTAGATGTAAATCTCACTGGACATTTTATAATTGCATCAAGATAAAACTGAAATTTTAGTAGGTTCTAAAAGTCAGAAAGAAATACTAATCGTAAAACGTAACTCCTGTGGATTTACCCCGAGTCATTAAGTAAGTGTGATCTTTGGCCCAGACTTAAGGTTCATGTGGGGTCTGTCTCCACGTCTGCCTTTTATCACCTGAAAAATATTGCTGTAGTGCGACCTTTTCGGCTACTGTCATGTTGTAATGTTCTGTTAAATCTAAAAATAAATCCTCTCTGCAGCCAGAGTGCTCGCTAGGACCAGAAGGACAGGACATAAAATGCAGCCCTTGCACCGATGCCGCTCTGCTCCTGCATTGATTGTAAAATTCTTTGACTTGTTTTGAAAGCACTTTATGGTCTCACACAAGTGTACACTGCATGCCTCACATGTTTACAACATGTACACCAGGTTCACTGGCACCAATCTGCTAGTTGCCCCGAAGAGCAATCAGGGAGGCAGCTTTTAGTTTTGTGAGCTGCTGGAACACTTTGCAGGAGAACCTGAGTGTTCACATCCTGAATGCTTCACCTACTGCACGCCGCTGTTTTTAAGTTGCACCTTTTTTTTCATAGTTTGGGCTTTTTAAGTCTTTCAATATGTATGCATTTTTTTCCACTGACTGAAACTTGATTGTTGTACATCTTTTTTTTATTATTGTGGGGTTTTTTGTAATGTTATTGCTTTGTTTGAAACATTTTGCTCTGTTTTATTGTCGTTTTTTTAAATTCATGGATTCATGCAAGATACATGCAGGAACAACTCATACAGGCAGATTTGTACTTAAGTTGTAGGTAAGTTAAGATTGTGGGGTTCACCAGCTGTTTTGTGTTGCTCTTGTAATGGACTTTATGAGTGTAATAGATCTGTCCTAGATCAATTGTGCACTGGAAGTCTGTATTTCTACTTGCAGTATGTACGAGCTCGCCATTCCTAAATCTAAACTGACTCGCAGACATGAAGGGATTTCTTTTAGTCCTTCACTCTCAACACGTCAGATTCAGGTTTGATTCTGTTTCAATCAATCCGGTCTTCCACGTTAGTGGTTTTGATTATTTATATATTTTTAGTACTCAATAAAGGGTCAGTATTAGCCCTAAGGGTATATTCATATAGCTCATACCTGCAGTTTGATTTTACTGTATGTGTGACCTAAAACATCTTTCTACATCTTAAATATTTTCATATTTGGTGCTAAACATATTTAAAACAAGGTAGTCAAGTATGAGTGATGATACTAAACCAGGACCCCAAACCTTTGCTTGGCAAATTGCTGCACGCTAATTGTCATCTCTCTTCTTAACCGAGCTTCAACAACTCTTTCCACAGCTTCATCATCAGCTTTATCGCGCTGTAGTTACCACAGCACATCACTCTTGTTACTGAAAACTGGTACTACTTCTTCTCCATTCCTCAGGCATCCTCTTACTCTCCTCTATGAAATATTCTGGTCAAAAAGTCCACGCCCCTCTCTCCTGGACACCTCCACACCGCCACAGGTATGGACCAACTACCTTTCCACTCTTCCTCCTCTTCATAGCGGCCCTCACTTCTGTCTTACTAATTCTCTGCACTTCCTGGTTCCTCCATTTGTCCTCCTCTCACTCATTTTTTCTTCATTCATCAGCTCCTTAAAGTACTCCTTCCACTTTCTCAACACATTCTCTCCACTTGTTGGTGCATTTTCTTTTCTGTCCATAATCACACTAACCTTCTGCACATCCTTTCCACCTCTATTTCTCTGTTGAGCCAATTAATACAAGTCCTTTCTCTTTTCTTGGTGTCCAGCCTCACATGCAGCTCACTATAAGCCTTTTCCTTTGCCTTTGCTACATTTGTCTTTGCTGTACACATTGCCTCCCAGTACTCCTGCCTACTTTCTTCATTTTCCTGACCATCCCACTTTTTCTTTTCCAACCTCTTCCTTTGGGCCATTTTTGTTTTATTGGGCATAATACTGACAAGAGAGACAAGAAACTATGTCACCCAGTGACATTTATGCGTGCTATTGAAACCTGTGACATCTCACATTGTACCTCATCCGTGCTTGCCTCTTACCGATCACAAAGATTCTTTATTTGAGTCGATCTACGAAGAGCTTCCTAATAAACCTAAACCAGGAGGTGAACTCAGTCATTTTTCCTAAAGGAGAGAAAGAAGGATCCTTTATTGCACTGATTAATTTCAGGTTCCCTTTAGCAGGGCTCCTGCACATTGTGAGGACAGATTGATAACACTGATTTTGCAGCATGTCACCTGACTGGCGGGGACTGGTGGAGACAGATCAGGAGGTTTCAGCAGCCAATCACAGCTGAGGCCCACAGTCTGTCAGTCATCTGACCATAACCAATGATCTATCTGGCAGCTGGACAGAAGCCCTTCCTCCTGAACTGTGCAGTCAAAGGGTTAAAAAGAAACAAGTCAAGTCATTAGGCTGGTTGATTGAAATGCACAGAAAGCATAACACTGTGTCTGTTGTGAGTCGGCACAAAGGACACACAAGCCTGTTCACCCATGGTGCTGCTGTAGCTTAAAACAAAGGCTTGTGTTTGACCTTTATTCAATCAGCACAGTCGCTTTCTACTTTATAATTAACGTTAAAATTATGTTGCATAAACCACCGAAGAGCATGAATGTTTTTAGCATGTATACAAACACACTGACATATTGATTACTCAGACAGAGCGCTAAAAAGCCTGAATACTGCAGTCAAGTTTAAAGGTTGGTCCACAGAATAATGCATTACTCACCCTTTCCTCGGTCGTGGAGCCCGGTAGGCTAAGTGTATCCAAGTCCAATCACAGCCTTCAAAGCCATAACGAATATCCAACAAGACACTTTATGCAGAATAAGTCTACTGATGTCAAATGATTGCTCGATTAGTCCAAAAGAGGCACACAAAAATGCAGAGATACTCTGAAGGCTCATGGTCACATTGAGCCAACACTTTGCTGAGCCTCTGTGTAAGCAAACTATATTTTATGTAAATAATGCAGACCTACCCACTTATGTAAAAAAGTTTCTAGCTGTAGAAATATAAAAAGAAAAAAATTATCACAAAACAAATGTTTAATATATATATATATGTATGTATATATATATAGCCTTAAGCCCTGAAAGGGTTAACCCCTCTAAGCTTGAGCATACACTAATGAACAGATCATCAAACACGTGTTAGCAGTGCATGTATTTACTCCGGGCCCACCTCTAACCTAACTGGCAGGTGGGACATAAAATGTTGGGAGGTCTCGAGCTCAGGACATCAAAAGGATGCGTCATGGCTAAGTCACCCCCACAGGGTCTAGATCGCTGCCCTGGCTCATGAAAACAGAGCGGCTGTGCATAAACACTCGCCTTGGAGAATGAAAAGTGGGATATGATCAGTCACAGAGGAATGTAATCAAAAGTGCATTTTATTATGTTGCGCCGCAGAGCCACAGGACACTGCAGCTGCTCCCTCACGCGTCACTCAGTGACTGTACAGAGGATGGACGCTTGCTTTGGTTTCAAAGTCTGTGTGTGTTTGGATGTGAGTGCAGGCATTCCTCTCATTAGTGCGGTGCATGCCTGCATGCTTCTGGATGTCTCTGAGTGAGAGAATGCCCGGACTGTCATTTGCAGCATTTGTTATACTTACACAACCACACCAGTGGGTTTGACATTTTTAACTGTTCAATTGAAGTGGAATTTAATTTGAAATCAGTGACATCAGTCAAACCACAAACTGACTGATGGGAATTTCTGTGTTTTACACTGTGCAGAGGAAAGCATTCAAGAGCGTTCATTTGAATGATGTCCACAGGCCCATTTCTGCTACTGGTCAAAGGCCCTGAGCGTGGATGAAACGGATTTGTTTGTCCACCAAATGTTTCAGGAACTTGAACAAAAAAACTAATGATCAACAAGTAACTGTGATTTTCAGAGCTGATTATATGTGTGTTATATGTCATTAACACGTTTGCTGCTGCAGAAATTGCTGCCATTATTAAGCAACATCCCAAAATTTTCTAAAAAAAAATAAGCCTCTGAGCAGGGACTCAACTGAAACCATCTCTCTGAACCTTATTTAGTCTTGGAATTCCCCACACCGAAAGCGTGGACTTGAAGTGGTCCTGTTCTATGAGTACGAGTAACATGCCTGTAAAAACACTTAGTGACAGTCCTGTTACTTGTTTTTGTTCCCGTTTGTAATAAATCACAAGGGTTGGGACAACAAAACTTGTTCATCTTTTCAAAAAGATTGACTGAAATGCTGCTTTAAAGAATGAAAAAGAGCCTCCGTTAACCTCTTCCAATCTCTGCTTACATTGGCCATACTTGTTCAGAAAAGTACAAAAACTGTATATTTTAGTGTACATGAATAGGAAAAGAAGTAGCTTATATTCAGTAGAATGGCTCTGCTCCTCTACTTGCACAGCAAAACCATTAGCTGCCCACAGAATAGGACAGGTATTGATAGACATGAGACCTATTAGGGCAGAAATAGCATGGAATGAGGAGCTGCAGATGAAGTGGGTTGCAAAGTGACTTGCAGGGGCAGCAGCACCAACTGCAGCCTGAAGCTGCTTAAATAGCACGTCTTATATGAGATTTGCCAATAGGACATGTAGAAGATAAGCTGTGCATTTAGTTGTGTGCTGGCACTGAAATGATCTGATCTGCAGGGACTGATGGCTGAGCTTGACTCTGTAGCGTGCCTGAACGAACACTATTCTCAACTGCAGAGATGGACGTCGCTATTCCACTGAATCGCATTTCATGTATGTGGCTATAGACTCGCCACATACGTAATACTAACTAGCAGAGGTTCCAGTGCCTGCACCTTCAGACTGAAGGTATTAAAGATCATGCAGAAGTTTTTGCCATCTAAGACGGGTCCCCCTTCACCAAAGCAGCAAAAACACAAAGGAAATAAAGATGACTGGCATCAGGATGAAACAAGAGGAAATATTGGCACAGTCGCCTTTGCCAGATGGAAGCGAGAGTAGGATTTTAAACAATCTTGACACAAAAATTTGGCTTAAAAAACAAACAAAAAAAAACTGTTGGTCCTAAAGCGGCCAGGATGGTGCACTTGAATTGGGAGGGGTAAGAAAACTATTCATGTGACTGCAATCTGCAACCTACTGACAAGCAGCAAGATTTTCCACACTGAACCTTCAAGTGAGACAACACAGAGGAAAGATTTAGCGTGTTTTGTGTGGAATGGAGTTGAATTATGAAAACAGTTTCACAGAAGAATTCCAAGAACAGAGAGAGACATTTTATTGGTCACCTTTAATGGCAAGTTGAGAACGGTGGGGAAGAAAGTGTGAAGATATGGGAGAAAGGGGGTTGGTAGCATGGGAGGAATAAAAAAAAAGTAAAATTTTTCTGTGACTCATTGCCTGAACCAGTTTGAAACAACACATTACCTCTGCATGTCCACAGTTTCAGCCATGCTCACTTGCTCCCTGCAATAATGGCATGAAGTGCTGTGGAGACTGGAGGAGAGTTTAGGCAGTGCCATTTATAAAGCAGGGCCCTCTTCCTGCCTCATAAACTGCCCTAAAGCAGCTGGACTGCCAGAAAGATGAAGACGGGCATTTATTGAACTCTGTTCTGTTTCCAGAGTTCATTTTTTCAGCTTTTTTCATTTGTTGAAGTAAAATTGAACATGATTTTGTACATGTTCTTACCAATGGTAATAAATTGTAGCCAGCTCAATGCTTATGCTGAATAAGGGAAATTTTTCAATAAAGACATTTGCATAAAAGAGGAGACATGCGAGTAATGTCTGAGAATCGTCTCAATTTGTAATGATTCGTTGTCTTTTTCTCTTTCTGCCAACACTATTGCCATGATCCCCTGGAAGCTGCAGCTCCTCGGTGCATCCCAATGCAAGAATACCCCAGGCTACGCTGGAGGAGTGCCTCTCGAAACGTGGAAAAACCTGAGATTTTGACACACAATGCAACTCCAAAATCTTTCAGTTGTGGTGCCGCGTGTCCACATACGTGTTCATGCACTTGGAGGTGCAAACCTTCGACAACACAGGACACAAACTCTGTTTTCCTCGTCCACATGGAAGCACAGAGACACTTTATGGAAGTCTTCAGCCTGACAGACGTTTTCAGTGACCTAAAAGAAGCTTAACTAAAAAAAAAAAAAGACTTACCTCATGAATTACATACAGTATATTTGTCACATGATGGACTGTTAAATGTCACAAAGAGAACTATGGATTGCTCTGTCAATGCTGTGGTAATGTTTAAAGCTGTGAGGAATATTAACATAAAAGTTGGCCATGTTTAAATGTTAGAAGGACCTTTCACAGATTCACTCAGCCAGCAATATTCACCCCTACAAAAATGGCCTAAGAAGCTAAAAACTGAGTCGCTAAACAAAAACTGAAATAGGCTAGGCTGGCGTTACTACTCTTCCCTCTCTCTCTCTCTCAGACACACACATTTTATTTTTTAATTATTTTTTAGCTCAAAGTTTACTTCCAGGCTCCAGAGTTTATGAGGTCACTAAAGACTTCATTGGGGACGCCCTTCTGGAAAGCTGAGCCACACAGAGTAAATGCACTGATGATGGGTGAATAAAGCAGTGATGTGCACGGTCACAGTGTACGCATGAATACTGGCAGCATGACGAGGAGAAAGACAGCTGATCGCTGCTGTTCTGTCTTTCCCGCTTTCTTTCTCCCTCATCTTCCCCCAGCGCGCCAGCGGCTCTATGTTTAAACCGGGTCGAGTCCTTCATGGCCAGCAGGGATAAAGCTCTCCCTCGTCTCCGCATGGCGAACGTGTCAGTCGAGAGAGTTAGAAGCCCGGCTCCCCCACCCCCACCTACTTCTTGGCAAATGGCAGTCAGTCAGCTGATTCGTGCTGGTGAGGGGATTTGGTGTTCCACGTAGGCTATTTAAAAAGCACCAACACCTCTCTCTCTTCCCCTCTCTCGCTCTCTTTCCCACTATCTCCTGCAGTGGTTCTCTTATAACCACATAACTTACCTTTCACCCATTCCCCTATTGCTCTCTGCACTCCCCCCATTCCCCCGTTTTTCAATTTCTTTTTATCTGCCCTCTCCGATTGCGTCTTTTATTCCCTCTTAGAGTGTCTTAGAGTCCAGTATTTCTATTTCAAGATATCTTCGGGTTCAAGTTGTGGACAGATTTGGGCACTGAAATGTTAGGATTTAAACAACTTGTGCATCTTTTGTAAAGCTGAAAGATATGGCCACTGGTGTGAGCATTTTCTGTTAGGCCATCTCTTTGCTCACTTCGTGAGTTTGATTAGGAAACTAAAGCATCCTGGTAGAGGTCAAAGGTGACTGCATGACACTGTGAAATAGGACAGTAATGGGGACATTATTCGCGCTGTTCATGCACTTGCGAATGGTGCCGCATGCCAAAAGTGATGGCACACGCTGTGCTTTGGTGTCGCACCTCTCAGTTATTGTAATCTTGCACAGGTGCAAGTAGGATTCATCTCCATTTCATTGTTAGCTCAGTACAGAAGCTCAGAGATTCACAGGTTACACAGAGGGAGATGTTGTAACACTTTGAAGAGATGAAGCTTTGTGGAAAAAATGTTGGGGGGAAAAAGACATTTCTTTGCTTCCAGTTTTGACTTCTTCTCGCCCTATACCAGTGCGGATGTGGACTTTTTATTCTAAGTGGCGATACCTATCTTTCAGAATACTGCAGCGAGTGCTCACATCCTCAGTGCTGGTGTAAATGGTATGGAGCTGTGGTGATGTCATTGCTTGCGTGCAACACAACCAATGCAGCGATCATAATGGTCTCACAAGGTATTGCTGGGGCTTGATGTGTCCACCAACCTGCAAACCTGCAAGCAGTTTGCTCAGCTGACAATAGGAAGAGAGGTTTGTGTTGACCTTTTGGAGCAAAGTCTGTGTTTAAACCAGCTTAAATGAGGCCATTCTCTCTCCAATCTCATTGTACGTCCTGTACAATGACAATAAAGGCATTCTATTCTTTTCTATTAGATTGACATATTTTGGCAGACATTTTTCCTGTATTTACCACAGTAACGCATGCATTCAGTTCCAAAATCCAGCCTTGCAGCATTTAAAAAAACCTGCAGCGTCTCCCATAAATTGACCTGTTTGTAGTGGGCTGTCACAGGATCAGTTCTGACTGCAGTGTTCTTTCTTTCTTGTTTCTAAAGGTGTAACATGTAGATGTTGAACGTTCACCTGTAAGCAGCTAGCCACATTCACAGCCCTGTGATGTCTGATTTCAGCATCTTGAACTGGAACAGGCAACAGCAGTTGTTTTCTTGCTCTTCCTGGGATTCGCTGACGGGCTTCGGTACCACTCCAACGGGGACCTGGAGCATGTGCTGCCATGCCTAACTGTGCAAACCTGCAGTGACACAACAGCTGACTGTCCTCACCAACACAGTTAAGCTTACACACTGGAAGCAATTCACAGCAATGTGGCAACCGGAGACCATAGAGAGTGAAAGACAATATTTGACTTTGGGCGACAGGAAGTGGGCAGGACCCGAGAAAAAAATGTTTCCAGGTGAGCGACTGAAGTTTTTGTGAGGTTTTAGTAAATCTTGTTGTATTTCTAGTGGCCTCGGTGTTTCCCTCTCTTGCTTCCACCTCTTGTCTCTGTTAGTGTCTTTGTCCTCTTGTGTCCTCCTGTCTCTGTCAGCTGGCTTGGTCTTTTACTTATTTCTTCATGTCTTTTCTTCTAGCTTCACTTTCTGTTTTTTTGCCCCTCCTTTGTGGCTGTCTGCCACATCCTCATTGTCTTTACCTGTTGCTGATTGTTTCACCTGTTTCTCATCGTGTGATCATTTCTCAGTGTGTTTATTGTCTTGGGTTTTGCTTTGTCAAGATGCATGTTTTCTTCTCCTATCTGGATCCTATTGAGGTGCCTCTTTGTTTTGCTATCTGTGCTTGCTTGGATTATTTAACCCTTTGTTGTCAGCCAGGGCTGTGATTATTGGCTTTTAAATAAAGCTAGCCTTTTTTGTCCATTGAGTCTATGTGTCTGCTTTTGTGTCCTCCCTCCAGCTCCCCCTGTCAGACGTTTGGCATTACAAAAATAAGACAAGCGCCTCAGTTAAAGCAAGCCTTTCTTTTTGCTTTGTTTTGTTGTTTGCAGCGCTTGTCAGTTAGGAGAAGATTGCACTTCAAGCATGAGTACAAAGGGCTATGGGGCTGTTTTGACATTGCAGTTCATTTGAGTATTGCATCAACCGTAACCACAGCATCAAGATAGCACTACAAGTACAATCAGTTTCTGTGGGAAGCATTGCATTTGTGCAGCGACCATATCTTTAATAAGTCAAGCGCATACTGTAAACCTTTTATCTAAGCGTCACATCCTGACTCATATTTACAGTAATCTCATCTGTAGTCAAATCAACATGCCCAAACGAGCGCAGACACAATTTTTGTTCATTATTTCCAGCTTACATTACTGTTAGAGGAATAATAATTCCGCAGGACATTGCATGTCAGGAATATTGCAGCCGAGGTCTTTCCGTGTATCACAGAAGGACCCTTCACATTATCAGACTGCAGCGCGTCCGGCTTAAAATTCGTTACTTTTGGAATTCCTTCTGTGAGATAGTGTGATGTTTAAAACAAATTTGGA
Organism: Bujurquina vittata; assembly: GCA_015106715.1. NCBI lineage: Eukaryota > Metazoa > Chordata > Actinopteri > Cichliformes > Cichlidae > Bujurquina > Bujurquina vittata. The sequence goes on along the minus strand of VUQK01004026.1, from coordinate 4,274 downwards.
TTTTGTTAGACCTCAAAGTTTACACTTCCGATTCACAGCACCTCAAGCAATTAAAAATCTCCCTGGAAGCTACAATTTTAAGATGTCCCTGGTGCTCTCATGGTCCTGGCACACTGTTATGAGTTCCATTTGTGCAGTTCTGGTTTGTTGTGTTTTCTAGTTGTGTTCTCTTAGATTCCTTATATGCTCAGTTTGTTATGGTTTTCCTGTTCTGTAGTTTATTCTGGTTCCCCTTCTGTCTTTGTCTTCCCCGTGTCTTGCCCCTTTATCTCCTGTTGTGTTTAGCTTCATTTCCTGTTTTCCCGTTAGCTTTAGAGTTTAGTTCTCCTTGTGTTTTCCTTAAGTGTACCTTCCTCATATGTAAGGCCTGTTTTCTCTTAGTATGCGTGCCTCCTCTTGTGTCAAGTCTGCGTTTGTGTTTTGTTGGTCACTTCCTGTTTTATTTTGAAAGTCTTATGTTCCCTGTGCTTTGTGTTTAGTTTTGCTTCCTCTGTGTTATTAGTTTCATTTGTTCCACCTGTGGTTCCCTGCTGTTACCACTTGCCCTGATTACCTAGTGTGTATTTAAGGTCTCAGTGTTGTTTAGTTCTTTGTTGTGTTGTTGTCCGTTGTCCCCCCGTTTAGTGTTTTGTTTTCGGTTCCCTCAAAACATGAAAAATTTTGAGACACAAAGAAACTCCAAAATCTTTCAGTTGTGGTACCGTAGGTCCACATGTTCGTGTGCTTTTCTTTTCCTTCTCCATCCCCGTGAAAATGCAAAAAACCCAAAACAAACTCAAATTCTGTCAAGAACACGCCAAAGCAACAGGTGGCAATATAACCCAAACTGTGTATGGATGTGCTGCCATAACTACATCTAGGATGTGGTTTTCCTCATTGACCGACCAACAAAAGCTTAACGAAAAAAACACGACTTACCTCATGAATTACATTTGTCACATGATGGAATGTTAAATCTCACAAAGAGTACTATAGATTGCTCTGTCAATATTGTGGTGATGTTTAAAATGAAGCCGTGTCACCCAGCACTGGTGTGCAGGTAAGTTCAAAGAGATAATAGTGAAGCACATACTGAAATAACGCTAATGAACCATACTGGAAAAAACTTCCATTTCCCCATGTGAAAGCATGTTCATTTACGCAGCACACATGGCGTATAGGCATGCACACAGATCAGCTTACAAACGCATGGATGCTGATCTATTACACACACACTCATAATCTTCCTTGGAAGTGAAACCATTCAAAACTGAAGGCTTTACATTCTGGGAGGGTCTCCTGCATCTTGACTCCCCTGTTAGCAGCAGCTGAATTTACTTGGTTACATTTACAGTGGAAACAGAAACATGGCCTTGGGACTTTGTTGCAACGTGTAACACACGCAGCAGTGTGTTTCAGTATGTGTTTCCCTCCTTTAAATACATGTACAAAGGTGTGTGCGTGTGTGTGTGCGCTTGGATGTGAAGGAAAAACAGATAGTTACGAGTTATGTTATTTTCCTTTGAGTGAGTTTTTTCTCTCTCTCTCTCTCTCTCTCTCTCTCTCTCTCTCTCTCTCTCTCTCTCTCTCTCTCTCTCCTACCTCTCTCTCCTATTATATATTAAAACAAAC
>VUQK01004025.1:103930-130677 GCA_015106715.1 Bujurquina vittata | reverse complement strand
AGAAAAAAAGTATTTTTTTCTTTTTTTTTTTTTTGAAAAATGTAAAGTGGTGCCTCACAACCGTCAGCTGTGAAATGTATCGAATTTTTTGGGATGCGTGTCAGTCGATTCCTGCACATTTAGTCACTTGCACATTCAGGAGTTTGCTTTTTGCTATGCAAAGTCTGGAAGGTGTTTGTGGTGTCCAGCTGGCAGCAGTCACTGCCCACCTGGACACCGCGGAGCCTTTTAAGGTGTCATGATTGTGCAGTTTGGGGGGAGAAAAAAGGACAAAAGCAGCGATGTTGATTGACGCTTCAATTAACTCTGTGCTGAACAAAAAAAAAGTCTCAGGTTAATTACATTTTACATGCTGGGTAGTGTTTGGTATAATTTTTGTGAAAAGCCTTGGTTAAATTATTTCTCTATTTCTTTTTGTTTGGTGCTCACATTACTTATGTGCTTATGTAAAAAAAAGTATTGTTTTGTGATTTGTGATGACACATTTCAACAATAAAGTCAGAGGCGAAGAACACCAATATTTGTCTCTTCTTCGATGGGCCCTCGGCCCCTGAACAGGAAAGCGATTCAGAGGGAGTCCGAGAAGCTTTAGCCAGTCATTTCTATACTTGACATAATAAACCCATTTTTAACATCCATGGTTAGAGAAATGCAAACCCCACTAGCTTTTGCTGTCTGTGGTTAGTCTTCAGATTTCAAAGAGTGTATTCATGTTGGAAAAAAAATTACATGTTGCATAATTGTGAATGTGCTGCAGGGCAGTTTGGATCAGAAATAGTTGTTAGTTGGTGTAACGTCTGAGGAAGTTGCACAGCACTCGCTTTCAGATGAGGGAAATATTTTTGGTTTTCTTAGAAATATGCAAATCCTCATGTATTTGGGTACTTTATTCAAGCTGAGCCATAAAGAACTGATGACCTTTCTTAACCCCCGGAGACCGCAGCTCTTGTTTGGGATGCATTTTTAATTTCTCCGAGCTATTTGATATGAGGACGATGGGTTTTCGAATATAAGGTGCAGAACAAAGGGAACGAAGTTCCCATGAAGCACGCAGGGTCTCACAAAGTTAAGAAACAAACTTATCCTTGGGTAAAAGTTTGGTTTGACAGGAATATTTAAAATGCAGTTGGTCAGTATAACTGACATAAACTGTGCAGTGCTTTTATGTATCATTTACAGACGGCTTTGTTCACTTTCAACAGTTCTATGTGCAAATATCTGGACAAATAAATCAATACATTGAAACCAAGATATGCAGGTGTTCACAGTCATAAGTCAGCCTGCTGTCCTTACCTGCACCCAGGGATCTTGTTTCCTACAATAAGCGCTTTAATACCCGATTACCTCTGGATGTGAAAAGTGCAGACAAAGATGAATTCAGTAATAACTGCTTTACGTTCTCATCATCTAGTTATATCATCAGTGGGCTGTAATATTTCAGTAACTTGATTACCATTTCAGGCAATTGCTCTTCCACAATCTCCAAATATAGGTAGCAATTATTGATGTCACACCTCCACAACAACGTCAGCAAACAATATTTCATTGGCGTATTTGTCACTGGTAAAAATGTGTTTAATATTTGTGTTTGACAGCAGATTATGTGGCTTAGATACTCCCATTTTCAATCAATGACTCGACTTGGCCACTAGAGAGCAGTATTTACAAAGTCTAGATTAGAGATTTGGGTTCCAGAGCCAATGTGTTCAGCCTGACTTTTACCCCCTGACCTGACTGAAAATAGCATTCATAAAACCATAGTGTCAATGACATATTTATATAAGGCTCCAGCCTGCAAAGTCCTTAATTTAGATGATGTGGTTTCATTTTAAACAGTTGCACGCAACAAAATAACTGAACAATAATGCATGCACTGCTCTGTTTAGCCCTAAACTGCACAAGTTTGAAGCACGTATGGTTACGCCCATAACTGATGATGTCACACAGGTGTTGTAGCTGTCAAAGACGACACGCCTGCAGTGCAGCAGGATCACGTTCCCTGAACATCAGCTCCCCGAAAATAAAAATAAAGCTCGAGCTTGAGCGAAGTTGGGCAGCAGCTTCTACATGTGCAGCGACATCAGCACGCTCTTGTTTGCACATCTATAAAAGGAGAAGACTGACAAAACCTAGCCCTGCTTTTCACTGTGTAAACAACAAATTGCAAGGGACAATCTTCAGCACGTTGAACACTTTAAACTTTCATTTTTTTTCTTTGCCCCCCTCCTCCCCTTTTGAGTAGACCACATCTGTTTGCTGTCTGTTCCCCTGGGCCAGCACTGTGTAATCTATTGCATTAGCTCACATTAGTGCATATCGCCCATGGGCCTTGGTAATCACAAACGCAAAATGAGCATTTCACTTAGCATCACCCTCATATTCCCTCACACTGTGGCAAACTTAGTGCAAACGCTTGGCAGAGAACGCAAGTCGACAACAGCTTATGACATCCATCCCGTTACACTCGATCCCCGTGTCCAGAACGCTGTGAGGGTTTTCATGTCCAAAGCTGCTTTAATAGGCAGGGATACATGCTGAATTTTCCTTCTGTTTACTTCCTGTTCTCTATTGTTTCTTTGTGATTTGGAGCCCTCAAGAAATGTTTGAGCTCCTCTGCCTTTACCGTCCCATATATGTTTTTATGTTCTGCAGCCGCTTCCTTTTATCAAACTGCACCCTTTGTGTGGTCTCAATTAAAGATGCAATGATGCAGCATTATGGAAGAAAAAAGGTCTAACAGTTTTAATAAAACTGTTTAGCAGAGGCACGGTTATAGAATAAGAGCACAATGCTTCACTCAGTTTAGTTACAGAGAAGAGATTTGAGTGAAGCCATTAGAACTGTTATTTAAGCCACCAATAGGGTGACGCTGCCACTTATGCACACATGGAGACCCAAGAAAATACCCACGTTGCAGGCGAATTCACCTGGGATTGCTTTTTTCACAATTCTTTGGCATAAAACGCGGCTTCTTATCAAGGCCCTTTATCATCACATTAGGTTTTTGTGATGAGGATTCCCACAGCAGCCATTTTATTGCGCAAGTCAAGACACAAATGGCATCTTGCGCTTGCGTTGCTCCTTCATCTGTTCAGTGTTTGGTTTTACAAGAGGTGATGTTCAGGACTTGGATACATTCATCTGTGACTGAGCATGTGCTTAGCAATTTAAACCTCTCTCTCTCGAGTAGTTTGGCGATCAGATTTCCAACCTCTCTCCATTCTTGCAAAGTAAACTTCATGTTTTTATCCCCCTTAAGTGCTCTCTCCTCTTGTTTTCAGTCCTTTCATCACTCATAATTGTTGCCTCCAGATTGTCAACTTGCATGAATTAGCAATTGGGCCAACAAAGCAGATATGGTCAATTGTTGAGTATCCTGTCAGGATTTCAGGCTGAAAGTCTGGTCTTGCTGTGATTGCTCATCATCGTCACCCCATTCCTCTGAGGAAGAGGAGCAATGTAATGGTTCCCACAAAAACAGCCCCTGGCCTAAGGAAAGGGATTTGGGTGTCTAGAGACAACAGGGGCCATATGGAGCGGGCTGAGACAGCAAGGCACATGTACAGAATAATGGATGATGTGTCATGTTTCATGTTGCAGGGAAGCCATCAAGAGAGTTGGGTTGGGGAAATCAAAAGGCTCACGTACAGGAAAAGCGACTGTTGGACCATTTAGCATTTTTGTTTATTTTCTCAACATGTAGGCTTGAAAAATGGGAGTCCTGTTCTCAGTGCCTGTGGTCTGTTGATGTTATTTATAAGTAAAATAGTAATGATGATTTTGGTTGGCTGGATGCAGCCCTGTATGCAATACTAAAGCAGATGACCTTACAAGCATGATGGACCAACCACCTGTTTACTAAAGCTAAGAAATATGCTGTCTAAAGGAGCGATGAAATGAAGGTAAAACAGGCAGCTTGTTTTACGGGTCTTCTTTACCTCAAACAGCGGGCGTCGATGTCACAGTTGAGTTTTCGCCCTGACAGAAACATTTTAACGACTATTGGACTGATGGGAAATTGTGTGAAAACAATCCTGCTGACTTCAGTGATCCCTTTACCTTTCATCGAGTGCCATCAGCAGGCCAACATTTGTGGAGTACTTGGGCAAAAATACCTGCAAAATTAACAACAGCACCAATCTGACAACACAGACTGTATATGGAAGATGGATGTAATCACTGTGACATCACCTATGGGTTGTTTTGGTGTTTAAACATTAGCATTTTGGCTTTACGTCACGTTGTTTAAAGCCAGGGAAACAGCATGGTTTCTCCACGGGCCCTAAAAATGTTCCAAGCTAATGCTAATGCTAATGCTGACTCCTCAGTCAGTTCGGTGCGTCCATGGACCGCATGGCTTCACCACACACACACACAGATCCCCACTAATTAGTGCTAAGTACTAATACAAATAAGATAATTGGAATTTCACTCACCAAATCCGGAGCACAAATGTCGTGGATGAGCTGTTGCCATAATTAGTCCCGTTTTTGTTGTCATGGCAGTAACGCACTGGCAGCTGGACGGCAATAAGTTACCGTAAAAGGTGATTACAGTAGCTTTACAGTACAGTTTCTGGAAACACGTCCGCCGGCCTGCTGACTCAGTCTGATGTTTTAGGACTTCTGACACAGGCGGGAAATCCAGGTAGCCGATAAGGGATATTCACTTTGGGAATGCTGCTCGTTGTTTTTGCATGCAGATACATTTTAAAAAGACTGTAGTTAGACGATGGATTTGAGATTGCATCTTTTGCTTGCCATATGGACCGTGTCCTTGCATGCAAGCAAAGCCTGTTAATGTGACTCAGACTGCAATCAGGCTGCTAACGGAAACCAGAAAGCTTCCACTATCAAACATCTCGTCCCTTGCCTCCGGATTCCCGATCTCCATATCTATTTATAGGGATTAATAACATTATCATCAACCTCAGATGTTCTTGTGTTTGTTGCTCCTCGTGTTAACGTCTACGATGTCACTGCGAGCCACCACTGGGATTAAATGTAGTTTCAGAGAGCGGCTAGCACGGCTGCAGACCCTTAAGTCCTGTTTTAGTTTCGGTAAATTCGAAATAACTCTGATAGTAAGGACAGAGTGAGCAAACAAAGGAGGAGAAAAAATCCCCACTGTTATGGAGATAAAACCTCCTTTGTCCAAGCTCCACTGCCACAGGGGCACTGTATACTTAGACCCTCCCTCCCCTCTTATCTGCTCTACCTGCATGTGGAATAAGCAGAGCACCTCATCTCTGTTTTTCTCCCAGTGTCAGAACTACACTTAAGTGCTGTTTCCGATACCCATGAGTAAGCCCCATAAAAGCTGCCCCATCGCCACAGCGTTATTGTTTCTTGCGGATGATTGATTGATGGATGAGGGCTGACACTTCAATGAAGCCATTTCCACTGGCATCTCTATCCGATGATGTGCAGCGTATATTTTCCATCCACGCCTCATTGCTCGGCTGTGTCATTCCTGGAACTTCATTTACACCACGTTCCCTGAAGGACCTTTTTTAGCCCCATCTCCCTTTTTCTCTCTCTGGCTCCTCTTTTTATCTCTTTCTTTTTCTATGCCATAAAATAATGCTATTTCTTGTACACTCTGGAGGGGCTTGGAATCATTTGCGGGGAATGATAAAACCAAAGGCATGAAGGGGTTATTTACAGGAAGTGTAACACTGACAGGGTCCCACTGTTCTGCTTTTTTCACTGTCAGATGCCAAGTCCATGCTGAGACAGGGCAGGGATATGATATACATTTCAGGCGCGCTCGACCTACACTGTCTGCACACACAATCATTTACTGTTATCTCCACAAGCAAAATAGGGACTTCCAGCATTGCAGATTGTAACAGGATGATGTCCAAAGCTGCCCGAAATACATGTTAAACTATAGTTTGATGGCAGCGTGATTGAGGTGCCTTCTCTGAGACAATTGCCTGTTTTTGCTCATATGGGGAGCAGATGGTAAGCAGGCATCAGAGCGGCAGGCTTTCTGGGATGACAGCCATGAGATTCCCCCTCAGGTGCCATTGGAGCCCCTTTAGAAGGGGAGAGTGATTGGTAGGACATGGCACCCCTAAGCAAGTGTTTTTTTTCTCTTTCCTCCCTCGAGTTTCCTCATTTTACAGTTCTCATCAACAAGCCCCGGTGCCGGAAATAGATGTACAATGTCACCTTTGACATTATCTAATTTAGGAGCCTGCATCACATATGGAGAGCTTTATATTTAGTACCAATAACAATGTGTTTTCAAGACATGCTCATTATTTTTTAGATGAGGAATTTTTAATATAGGTTTCTGTCTGTCCCTGTTCTACTATGTGTAGGCTATTTTACCAGCCTTCACCCTTATAATCTCACATATACTGTCCATGTAAGATAATATGACATTTCTGCGTTTATTACATTTTGGCAATACAATACAGGTGATAAATTAAAAGAAAAATCTGGACCCCTGACCTCTGCTGGCTCTGCTGTGCTGTGGGGTGCATGGTTTGGATCGAGGGAAGAAGCACAGCAAACAGTACAAAGTTGTTCTGACCAATCGTCTTCATCTTGTGATGAAGCATTTGCGATGGCAGCAGTCTGAACGTATACGTATCTCAGCCATCTTCACTGCAACCATGAAAACACCTATCAGTTTATCTTCCCAAAAAGCCTAAAAACCAACTTTAAACCCATTTCCAAATGTTCTCAGGCAGCTGTGTGGGCGTGCGCAGAAACACTGAGGATCAATAATTATAAATGAGTTCAGATGTGAGGACAAAAATAAGATCATCTGCTGTGTAAGGTCATGACACACGTAAGGCTGGACAGCACCATGGTGGGGTGGTTAGAAGGTTCCTGGTTCAAATCCCGGCAGCGGCCATTCTGTGTGGCGTTTACTGCACAGACGCTCTTCCCCCGTCTGAGTCCAAAAACATGCACGTTGGGTCATTCTAACTTGGCAATGGATGTGAGGAGGATAAAATGCTTGAAGTGGCTTAAAATGTTGCTTTTAGTCTCATGTGAGCGATATAAATGCGAGTACACATCAGCACTCGTTCTCCTTTATCTTCTGTCATAGATCTGCCCCAAAAGGCCTTTTTCATATACAGGTCCTGCTTTCACAGTCATGATATTTCTATATGATTTTTAGCTATACTCATTGTATTACTGTTGTATGTTGTTCTATTATCAGTAGAAATCGGGTCAAAAACCGATTATGAATGCCTCAAAAGATCAGTGGCTGTTGTAAATGCTCTATAGCAATATGACTTGGTTACATATTAGCTCCTATTATGTGACAAACAGTTTGGATCTGCCTTTAGGCTGCTTTAAGATGTTAATGTGTTATTTCTTGTCACCACTTTTGTGCAAAAAGCTCTTTTGAAGCGTCTTCCTTTCAGGACCTTGAGATCAAAACGTGCCCTGTTGTAGACTACAGGGAAAATAAAGAGACACAATGCACAGTTGAACACATGATGCATTTACTGTAGCCGTGTCTGTCTGTGTGCGTCTGTGTGTGTACTTGACCTTGGCGGCTACAGGACATTTTGGTTCATCAGGAAAGATGATTGTTTCCTTTAAAAGATATTAGGAGGACTGTGTCTAAAGGAAACTGACATGGCTCCCTGCATCCCTGATGGTTTCCACTCCGTTTCTTTTATAGTCACTCAGTAGGTGAGGGAATAGTGCCCCAACCCAGTATTTATACATTAAGCAAGGTCCCTCTCTAGAAAAGAAAGATGAGCCGTGATTGGACCCGGAGAATAATTTCTTTGATGTCTACACCAGGGAGTCATCCTTAATCAATAATCACCTTGGAGCGAGTGATGCGCTGGTTTAAGGTGAACTGACCTCTGTGGTGATGAGTCCATGGACAGTGGTCATCCATTACCACAATACCGGACCCTAATCTCAGCAAATGGGAGGGTGGGAGTCCTGGAGCAGGGCAGGTCTTTTATTGCCCATGCTGGAATTATTGCGGGCCCACATACAGGTGGTGTCCCACCAGTAAACCCATCTCAGATATCTGCCATTTCCACCATGCGTCATGGCAAAAAAGAAGAGGACAAATGGTGCAAATGGTGAAGGAGTCTGGACAATGTGGCCTTTATTAAAATCCTTTTAAGACAATCTGCTTGCTGCACATGTAACAAAACATGTAAATGAATGAGCGTCTCCATGTGGGAAAGGAGGAACAAGGAAGTTACGTATCAATTCCAAAAAGCAATAGCCCTCATCCTCTAATGCAATGTGACATTGAATACTACACACAGAGAAACAAGTAACCTCAAATTGGGTTATTCCTCCTACCTGCCAGTAATCCAGTTGATAAGCACTATACATGTAGATTTCTGGGGAGCAGAGAAATCAGATTACCCTGGGCTGAACTGGGATTTTCAGTCTAAATTGGCTGTTCTTCCTCGGGTCTCTCGTTCTAACAGGATGAATGAGGGGAAATAAATGATTTGACTTTGCAGCAGATAAATTATCTGCGCAGGAGCACACAGCAAAGTAAAGAAAACCATGCTTGGGTTATTGAGCTTACAGCAAGGCACCATGTTCATACATTTACAATGATAATGCAAGTTTAAAATTTTACAAAAGAGCTGCATGACTTCCTGATATTTAGGGAGGAACAACAGTTTTGCCGAACAAACGCAGGAAAGACATCTTGTAACTTCTTAGTTTTCCGTGGGGCAAGCAATTGTGCATCAACTGAATGAACTGTTACTGGGACCTTTATTGAACATAGAAGACTAATTTGGTGTCATGGATGACCAGAGGGGTGTTTCATAAAGGTGTCTCAGGGAAGCAGGGCTTATTGTGGAAAAGCCCATCTCGAAAGGATCTAAGTAACCAAAGGAGGATGGTTCCTTGAGGCTTTAAAGCAGCACCTTGAACTAAATTAATATCAACAGCTGCTCTTTGACAGGTAATATTTTTGCACTCTTAACTGTGCACAACAAACCCTTTTAAAGAATAATCTGACCGATAATGTGACTTACCACAGACTGTACATAAAAGATGACCACCGCCATCTTGTTTTTATTTGGAACCAGAAGCAGCTATAATGAGAAAAGTGACTGGATGGTTCGGTTATGCTAAACTAGCAAACTTGGTTAGCTAGCGGCATCCTTAAGACTACACTGGTGCATTGCACAGACACAGATTTGCTACTTAGCACTAAGTAGCTGGCTAAAATAGTACAAAATGAACTTTGTACATGTACCAAAATGCACAAACACCCCAAGCACAGCTGAGCGGTCCAGGTCAGTGGCCTGGCTGCCACGACCCTACGTTCTCCCCCTGTGTGGTTGTTCATTTTTTTGCACCCATTTATTGGACAAGGGAAGTTTTCGGGGGTTCACTGGCTTTTTGAGGCAGCCTCAAGTCGCCACTTGAGGAACGGCAGTTCTTGCATGCTGCTCCTTGATGCACTGACTGTCTTCCATGCAGTGACCCAGTGAAATGGGTTATTTCATGTTTGCATCACTAAGCAGTGGTTACCAGGCATCTGCGCCTGTGAATTCACCTTAGCTTAGCGCTCTACGTCCTATCCAAATTCAAAAGTCAAGATTCCAAAAGAGCAGTCCTCAAAAATCGCACTGGCTTTGTCCATCTTTGATATAAAGTCTCTGAGTTCAGAGCTGCAGAGAGCTTAGCTTAAAATTGCATTTATTTATTTTTACCTTAACGCTTATTTGTTGCTGTTGGTTAGAGTGCGTTTAACATTCTGAGAGCACGGTTTAAGCAAGAGCATTAGAATTCAAGCATTTATGTGGCCCTTGCATCCATGCATGTGTGACTTGCATGTAACGCCTCAGCATGATTTATGTCCTGAGCAGCATTTTCTTGCATTGCAAATAGGGAGAGTCTCAGCGTCTCTTCTGCTGTTTTTGTATTTTCTAACATGACACATGAATCCCCGGTGGCCCTGAGAATCAGACAACCCAGGTGCAACACTAATATCCTCCCAGTATCCAAACATTTCCTTTAAAAGTAACTGGCACATTGGGGCCCATAAATTAGAAGCGAATGCTGCTCAAGATGTCTGGCTTCCAATAAGACCGTACCCAGAGCAATAAACTTTGACATTGCTGCTTGAAAAATGCCTGCCCTTTTTCATTGTCAAGTGTTACAAATTGATGAAATGAGTTCATCGATGTTCCCTGGTCATTATCTCTCCAGTGGCACTTTGTTTTACAGACAGTGGGAAAAGGGACAGTGCAGATTAGAGGCCCAGGCACAGTTTATCAAACAAAATCTAATATCATCCATAAGAGTGGAATCTGGAAATCAATACTTCATTACTAAATTGTTAGTGGGGATGAAGAGTAATTGTGTGAGTTCAGAGATGTGTCTCGGCGGCCGGGGCATAGGAAGTTCAATGTCACCCGGGAAGTGATAAGTAAAGGCACTGATGGGAAGAAACATTTCTGTAATGGGGGGTGCTGCAGGAGGGCAGTGGCCTGAGCACAGAACAGACAATAGACACTGGTTTGCCATTGATTGGCTCAGTTATAAAGATGGAATAGTTTAAAGAGCTGTAGAGAGAAAGAGGGGGGCCGACAGAGTGAGACAGGGGAAAAAAAGAGTTAAATTGAGCGCCACCTCCCGAATTTACCCTTGTCTTGTCACCAGTTTTTGTGCATGGCGTAAAGTCTTCGGCTGTGGTCACTCCGATCAATCGTCCAGCACATTTGCATCCTGACAGATAAGTGCAATGATGAAACAGCTCCTCTGCAAAAATGGAAGGCCGCTTGATGACATGGCCATTACTGCCGGCTGAAGGTTTGTCGCTGAAATGGCTTTGTGTTAATGAACGCTAATAAATATCTTTTATGAATAATCAAAGCCATCGCAGCATATTCTGTAATGTTTACGCTAGCGCGCTGTTAGCTGTGATCTTAGCAGAGCCCTGCAGCTCCTCTTTTGTTCGCCATGTGTAAGGTCACATCAGTGGAATGAGCGCATCACCTCTGTGCAGCCTGGCATGGCCTCATCCCTCTAAAAGCTTGTGTCTGGAGTCCCTCTGACCTGTTCCCCTGCCTCGCCATGTTCAGCCATGCAAATCAGAGTGCCTTCAATTTCAACATTCATAAGCCAAAACCTGCAGCTTGCTTTTGAAGCCAGGGGGAGCTTAGAGGGAGCGCAGCGCTTCCTGACATACAATAGGGGAATTTGATGTTTTGGCAAAGGGACAAAAATCAAGGCAATGGTAGAGAAAGTCTTTGTTCTGCAGCGAACCAAACTGTTTACCTGTGTGTGTGTGTTTACTTCATTTATGGACACTTGGGGGTAATCTGAAAATGTTACTCTGTTCGCCACTTTGTTCGGACACGGTCCTCGGAGGACGATTTTGGTCTAGCACCACAATGACGTTGACATTTTTGTTTTGAGTGAAATATCTCGACAGCTATTGGATAGACTCATATTAAATTTGCTCCACAAATTGCAGGTTCATGCATCCAGTTTCTAGCAGGGTCGCGGGAGGGCTGCAGCCTGTTCCAGCTGTCCCAGGGCGAGAGGCAGGGTCCACCCCAGACGCGGGGCCGACACAGACAGACAGACATTAATGAGCAATTTTAGAATCAGCAGTTAACCTGAGGTGGATTTTCTGCCGGAGCACCCACAGAGAACCCATGCAGACCTGGGGAGAACATGCAAAAACTCCACCCAGAAACGCTCCAGACTGGAACCGGGATCTCCGTGCTCTCAGGCGAGAAGGCCCCAGCGCTAACCACCATAGCGCCGTGCTGCCCCAATTTCCAGGTCCCCAGAAAACAAATTCTAGTGGCCCCGATGATTGCCTGAAACATTGTCTCCCAACATCGATGGCTGAAACTGGCAGAGTTCTTTGTTTTCTGGCAAAAATCCCTTTAAATGAAATGAAATGCTCATCAGGCTCAGCTGCACTTTGTGTAAAGTGCTGATAAGCAAATGTTGATATGCTAATAGGGTAAGCTAAAATAATAAACCTGGTTGTACTTGCTAACACATCAACATGTTAGCATTGTGTGCACGATTAGCAGCCACGCAGCGCAGTTAGCATAGCTTTCTTCTTTGTTCAGCTGCTAGGGCTAATGATACTTAATGGACTTTAATCTCTTTAGTCTATGAAATATTTTTAAAAATAGTGATAACGCTGATCAAAAATGTGAAAACCAAAGACCTGAAAGACGTCTTCATAACAGCGAGGAAAGCGGTGATAATTCTCAGCTTTGTCACACATTTGTTTCACTTAATGAGGAAATACTGATGATAGCAGCTGTAAGTCTGCAGCCTCCCAAAAAGTGGATTGAAATGATGATAATAAATATAATAAGAAAATGAAACCGGTATTAAAACTCAATATTAGAACAGAGCGTTTATTTTTAGCCATCGCATGTGGCGTAAATATCTACCACTGCGGATTCTACAGATGGAGTGTTTTCTAATTAAAAAAGAACACTACCTCGCTTACACATCAAAAACTAGTGGTGGGAGTGATTTAACAAGCTGTTAGAATCAAGATCCTCTCATTTCGCGAGCACATGTTTGACTGTTCAGCAAGTACACTGCTCCGTTTTAAGAAAGAGGCTTCCCCGTTGTTGACAGAGATAATCATTTTTTTTATCGCAGCGCTTTGACGTTGCTGAAGTGAAGCTGACAGTCCAGTAACAGGGGCCGTTTGCTAATGATTTTTGAGCAGCCCCCAACTGAGTCCTAAATGTCTGCAATATCCATAAACAACTCTATACTGTCCAATTAGGCAGACAGAGATGTACTGGGCTGTCAGACAGATTTGCATGGCTAAGCACCTGAGATCCAGAGGATGATGAGGGGGATGGTTCACCGGCCAGGGAAAGAATGTGCACAATGGATGACTTTCATTACAGCATTACCGCTTTACATACACACTCATCCAATTACTGCTTGGATTAATTGATCATCGCACCTTTCTTTCCCCGAGCTGCAGCCGCTGTGTTTTTCTCCCTTCTGCATCACCTGCACAACCTGCTGCTTTTATTCCTTTTGCTCTATCGCCCCTGTCCCGGGTTTACAGCCAGAGCTCTTCATAAAAAGTCTGAGGGGACATTTTGAGAAGGGTGGGAGGGTTGAGAGGGGGGATTGTTAGAGAAAACCGTCACCGGCCACCACTGTGAGGATGGCCATTTGCAGGATCACATACATTGGGAATAATTAGAATTTATGTGTGCTCGTCAATCGCGCCTCATCCTCTTCCCTGCTGTAGACCCATCAGTGGTCAGAAGGGTTCACCGGAGCATGACTCATCCCTGAGTGCGTTTGATCAGAATGAATTATGCCTTTTAGATTCATTATGGCACTTTATTTCTCCTCTCTGTCCTCCTCCCTTGTCCGTTCAGCACCGGGAATGAAATGTACAAGACAGGGTACATATTTTATTGTATGCATGCTGTCATGCACGCACAGTTAGGGATAAGAAGTAGACAGTGGTGTTCAAGCTAGCTACCCAGCACTGCACATTTTGCCTCTCTCCAAGAGGCAGTGCAGAGTGTGTTGGAGAAAACAATCATAAAAGCAGCCTGGACATCCCAGAATGTTCGTAATGTCAGCTCCCGGGCCTGGATCCCGGTGGCACGGGCGGCATTAGTCAGAGCAAAAAGGATTTTAAAAGCGGCATCTCAAAACCACTTTAATATGACAAAAAAAATTTAATTGAACTCACGCTGTTTAGTGTACAGGACTATGACAAGTGCTAATGGGATCATTTAAGATCATTTAAAATACAAACGAGTCTTTTCTTTCTCTTCATTAATTACTGCTAATTATACGAACAGCTAGCCTTGTCGGGGCCGTGCATTTGGCTGTCTCTGAGTTGTGAACATCAGGTCTGAACAAGAGGATGTCCCATTTCCCTCCTGGATGGCTGGCTGATAATGTGTGGCGATAGTACGACGAATAAAGCCACTTGTGCTGTTTTCCTGGCTCAACTGTGTTTATCTGAATGATGTTTTTGTTCTTCTTTTGCCTATTTTTACCCGTTTTTGTAAAGAATTTTCTACCCTTATTCATCAACACATGCAGCATGAAGTGCTCCCCTTTTTCTGGACTCTTCTGGGGAATATTGATGGTGTGGAGGGAGAGCACCTGGCTGAATTTCAGCGCAGGAGAAAAACACTTGTTTCCTCATATGAACATTTTTATTCCTTGTTTTGAAATGGGCTGCACCAGATAAGGTTTTTTTTTTTTAAGTGCATACTGTGAATTACAGCAAAGAAGCGAGAGTTATTGGAGGTATTTGAATGAACTCAATATTTTAAGCTGCTTACAGTAATTTATTTTGAAAATCCTTTCTCAGTTAGGCGCACATCACAAGCGTCCATTCTCTAAATGCGGTTAATGCAGTGATGCGTCTGAGATTTCACCAGAATAAGTCCACAGCATCGTTTCGAGCCAGCAGATTGCATCAACTCATTTTTGCATTTTTAATTGTTTCTTTTTCTTCTGCGGCCTCGTTCGCCTCCAGGGAAACAGCCCGGCCCGACACAAAGGTTAGTAATCTCTGTTGCAAGCAAGCTGCTGGATTTCAGATCCTGTCACGTCTTTTTCCGTTAGTGTTTTTAGCCCTGTTAATAATGCACTTTCCCATCTTCATTTATGCATGCAGGCTTTACCTATCCAGATGTTTTTTTTTAAAAAAAAGTGATATCTGAAATAATTATTGCTGCTTAGTGGTCAATCTTTTTTAAATGTTGTTTTCAGCCTCTGCTCAGAGCTTCATCAGTAATCAAGGGTTAATTTCACACCTCAGTGGATTGCCTGCCTTAATCTCTATTCAGTGTAATTAAATCTGTCCAATAAAGTGAGCTCTTTTCCTCTTTGTTCTCTCACATCTCCTACTCTTTTTTTTTTTATTGTTTTACACCCATCACATCTCATCGTCTGAACTACAGGCCATCCAGCCTCGCCTGACAGGCAGAATCTATCCCTAAAATTAAAACATTCCTGGCCGAGATTGTAAGAGGGGAAGGCGAGGGAGGCAGGAAAAAACGAGAGGAGGGGAGGGCGAGCATGGGGGAGTGTGCTGAGCTTGGGAGAGGAAAAGGAAAAGAAAGGGAAGGGAAGCTGACACATCCAGTGTCTATTTTACGTTCTTTTTTTTCCCTCATTTCAGCAGAATGGAATGTGAAGATTTGACCCTGTCAATCAGGCCTCTTGACAAGTTTAATCACGGTGTGCCCTCTGCAAAATCATGGCTAAATAGGAATGCAAATAATAGAGCGCTGGGGCCTCTTATAAATGGTAATCAAGAGGACTAATCAACTGACAGGTCCACAGATCTGGCTTGCTCAAAGAGTCACTCACATTTCTTCTTTCTTTTTTTTTTCATTTCAAGGGCTCGCACACTTTTAAATGACATTAATAAGGGGGGGGGGCTTTACACCTCCATCTGTCTTATTCTTGTTTTACATGTATATATGTATGTAACGCCTTATTTATGACTGCTTTTTAAGCTCCCAGATACTTTATTTTTGTTCAAACTTTTCCCCCCGCTGGAGTAAAAGACAAAAGGTTACATTTAAGCCATGTAAAGGGTATTTTTCTTTTCAACACAGACCAGCCGCACATTTCTGAACAATGTAAATGAGCCTTGCCAATCCACTCCTCTGTGATCTGCCACAAAAGTCAAGGGCTCCATGAAGACTTTGAAATGTTGATTCAGTTGAGTGTGGTGACTTCCCTTAGCACCTTTAAAAATACAACTGATCTAAGTTTTATGTGCGCTTGAAAGTTGTGAAGGTTGACTCCCCCCCCCCAATTGTCAAAGATGTCAAAGCTAAATATGAAATTCCGTCTTGCCCTGACTGCATCAAAAGTCAGGGTATTTTTTTCTTTTTAAGTCCACACGTATGAAAAAAGATGGTACAAATCTCGCTGCTTTTGCTAGTTCTACCGGACAAAATACATCACATGTAAAATCATTCAAACAAATCACTTAAAATTCAATCTCTGGTTTGCATGGCACACGCGGAATTGCGATTAAAATCCAGCCATATTCTGTGTGAAATATTGCAGATGCTTTATGTTTCTGCATCTATAAATCATTTATTTAGAATAAAATACATTCTAAGGGGGTAAATTGGATTTGCCGCAGCATAATTATACATGATTTTAGATGGTTTGGTTTGTCAGTGGGAATAAAAAGGGTTATATGGCACGTCAGCTGGATCTAACATTTTAAAGACTTACACTTCTCTACTCGCTAATGATGGTTTACAGGCCAATTCTCTGGGGGCAGTCTGAGTGCTTCCAAGATATCACATCTTCACAGGCAATCCACATAACTTAGTCTGGCAATGCCAAAGGGAGGTTTAAAGACAAGCCAAAAGAATGAGTAAGAGATGTGTCAGGAAATAACATCATATATAAATCTCTGCAAACAAAACATTACAGTATTAAATCCGCTTTTACCTTCCTTCTCTTCCTCTGGCTCGTTTCTCTAAATTACAAAATTTAAACCTTAATGAGAATTTTTCAGGCTCCACAGTAAATCCCGCCAGTTTGATTTCCTGTGTTGCCATTGATACACCAAGGCACGGCCATGTGCTCGGCAGAATGGCATTTAACACAGATAAAAAAAAAAAAATCTCACATTTGCTCTGCGTTGGATTACAGTCCAGTTAAATTCAGTCACCTACAGAAGAAGATCAGCATCCAAACAATGGAGCAGGCAAGGCCAGACATCATTAGGCTTCTTAACACCTCACAAGACACAGACAGATTGACATCCAGCCAATTTGGCCATGAGCTGCGATAGCTACTAGTAGTGTGCAACCTCACTGTGGACTAATGATGGTCCAAGCCTGTCTTGGCCCTTCACGGGCCCTTTTGATCAGGTAGTAGAAATCCAGTGTGACGGGAAGTTCACCATACATTCAGCAGTATTTACCGGCTTAAATCCTGCTGCGAGTTTGGCAGTTGATCAGCATAAGCGTTATTTACACTGATGTACGTCAGCTTTACAGCACAGCGCTGGTCACCTGTCATCATCCACACTGGAGACTGTGTTCAAATTAAGAGTGAGAAACATCCAAACAAGGTGACGGCATTTTGCTGATGTGCAATATGCAAACCTTTCCTGCAAAAAAAAAAAAAAAAGATGTAATGATGCTATAATTAGCTGCAGACTCATCTATTTGGTCTATTTTGATGAAAAAGAAATGGCACAGAGCAGATCATCTACTCGGGACTGCAGGCAGCTGTACGGATGGTATGAAGGCAAATATAAGCAGGAATGATGCACGGTATTTATAGTATCCAGATAACACTAGGTTGGAAATTGACAGGCTCACCTAATGATGCTCCTCAAAGTGGCATGGATGCAGACGAGTGGACCTCTTCAAATGGGAGGCCAATCCCTGCTGACACAGGGGATAATAGCCCAGCATTGAGCCCATTGTCTGGGCACCACACACCATGGCATTTGGAACTGAGCAGCCCCTGTTCCTGCGGACAAATGATCTGCACTCTGCCAGGAGATGTCAGCCATCACATCTCTCAGTCAGTCTGCTCGCATGAGAGATGATGGCAGAGGGCACTTTTCTTAACCCTATTAATTTATGAATAATTAGCATCATTGTAGCCGCAAATGGGGAATCTATCTATCTATCTATCTATCTATCTATCTATCTATCTATCTATCTATTTAGCTGTAGAGCTGTGAAAGTTCTAACGTGTTGAGTCGCTGCTCATATAAATGATATATTTTTGTTTCCAGCCTTTCTGAAGCTCTTTCACGATGTTTCTTTGGACAGTGGCTGCTCTGATGCTCATTCTGGCGGGTTTGTGTCTACACATGACAGACGACTTAGCAAAGCACCACTATTGAATTATACTTTTAGGCATTTTGTTAGCAACCTGTTGCAAAAACACATCATTTCTTCCCATTTATTTAGCTGACCATGCAAAATTATAAAGATAAAACAGTTTGACAGACATAAAACAGTATTTCCGCACTAACAAAGCGATTCCCAAAGAGCTGATGTTTGAAAACCTGGCATATCTTTGCATTGTGTACTCGTGTCCTTAAAACATTTGGAGCCTCATCAGTTATGGTCCCAGCGGAAGGATGGCTGTCAAGAAGCCATTCTTAAGGAGGGGAAACGGGGAGAAAATACGTAAACAGGTAAGGACCGCCTAGCAAAATAGAGAGAAATGAGAGGTAGCTCAAGACTTTTGCACAGTACTGCACCTGCCTACATGCCACAGACTGTATCTGAAGGATGGGAAAAGCCTTCCAGCTGTATTCTCATTAATAGCCAGCAGGGGGAGACTCCTGTGGTAAAAACAGCCCCTCCTCCATCACCTCAGCAGACACTTTTGTCATGTGTTTTTGGTCTCAGGTTTTAGTCGCCACAACATGATGTTCATTTTGTAAATTAGAGAGCGCTTCAGGGCGGGCCTGCATCGTGACCACACTTTGCTGCCACAGCAGGAGGGCAGCAGCACCTCACTAATCAATGGGTGACTTTTACAATACACTCTATGCTAGCAATCAGTCTGGGAGCAAATCCTCTGTTATTTCTTGTGTAGCCAGTAGATATCTTGGACAAGGCATCCTGCTCCATGGCGTACGAATGGCCACCAATTTAAAAAATAAATCATTAAGTAATGAGTTAATTAATAAATTGGCAGACACTGGAGGTTAAGTTGCGCTTACCATGAGTAATTACCATGGCGTCATTTTTAGAAAATATTAGCTACAGTTCCTTTTTTGACTTTTTTTTTTAAAGGGGATTTTGATTGTTGTAAACGATCATGCTTGAGTATTAATTACGTTACCGCACTGCGACTCACTTCACACCATTCAACCTTTTGATTCCCGCAGCCGCGCGTCAACAGCCAGTCTTCTCGTGCACACGTTTCTGCTTGCTCGTGTACTCTTGTAGTTATGGTTGGAAACAGGCGACACTGAGGCGCTACATCGTGTCGTAAATACGTGGACTGCTAAATGCTAGCATTTAATGCTTAATGGTTTCCCTGTACGAAAAATGAGGGGACATTAGGAGGTTATTGTTTAATATCAGGCCACATGTATGTAATCCAAACTAGAAATAGGTGTAAATAACTATTTTAGCCATTTAGCTCCATTCACTTCCATTCATTGAGGAGTATTTGACTGCCCTGTTGGTGAACTGCGTACAATGGTGGCAATAAAGAGTAAACGGGATCTCTGTAGACTAGATCCAAAGGAACCAAAGCCTGCTCAAACCTCAGCCTACAAATGGAGATCAAAAAACTGGTATCAAAACTCATGAATCAAAAATCTGTCTGTCTATCTATCCATCCATCTATCTCACTCTGGGTTTGTGTTATAATTGCAAGTAAACAAAAGAAACACTCAGCAGTCATTATAAACCCACCCACAGCTGCCACTGGGACCTCCATTAAGCCCAGTGTTCCTGAGATGCTCTGGTCTTATCTGATTCATCAACAAGACGTTGGCTGGCATGATTTATCTATGCCACTTACTTGTTTTCATTTTGCCCGGGGGCTGCTGCCAGCATCAGGGGCTTCTTTTTACAATGTGACAGCTCCATCTCCAGAGAAAAGACTCCCCATGCAAAAAGAGTGCATCAAAACAAATAAGGCCTGAGCCACTTAAGAGAAGTGGCTGTGTTCAGGCCCCATTTTCACTGCATGTCAACCAAATGATGCAACAGCACACACGAGGCGGCATTGCTTCTGTGCTCATGGCTTTTGTCTGAAAATTGCATGTATGAGCTCAAACACATGGGGTAACATGCATCTTCCCATAACGACTGCTCTATTGATTATTTGTGCTTTTCTCACTGCAGGGTTGGATTTAGCCGCAGTCTTTGTGAATATTCTCCACCTCCTAGTTTACATCTCCCTTCCACTTCTCCAGTCCCCAAATCTACAGGCAACGGGACGCTCTTGTACATTAAATAAGAACTGTCACCCTGGGCAACTCGCAGCAATGAAGCATTTATTCTGCCTCACATTTCCTGGCACTTAGAATTATTTCCTTCATGCCTGATAACCAAATTACAATATGGCAGGTCTCCCTGGAGCCACAGGATTGTTAGTGCCAGCTCACAACATACTTTCAACTGATGTGGCATTTCATGTACAGCTGCCAATCAAAGGCAGCAGAAGGCTGAGATGTAAATGAGGGCGGGCCCGACGGTGTTCAATTACTGCTCTGAGCACTGCATAATCCCCCTTCCCACTGACTGACTGACTGACAGCTCCACATTCCTCCTCATCCCGGCTTTCTCCCCTAATTTCACTACCTTGGTGTGTTTTTTGCACATTGGGACATGGAAGCACACATTGGAGGGAATTTCTGTCGTTTCCATTTCCATTTAGAATAGTGCCTAAAAATGTATCATCTGACATGTGGAAGAGCTGTAAGCAAAAAGCGTCCAGAAAGTAAATTCTTGCTAACAGCAATCTGTGACCCGGAGCTGGAAGCTAAACAAAGCCTCCTATGTGTCACGTCAGTGTCTTTTCCTCTATTGAATTTAATTTTCTCTTTCCCATTACAAAACAATGGGAATTTCAACAGCTGAGTGGGCCGAGATACTCTGAGCTGCCTACTCAGCATCAACCTTTGGTAAATACTCCGATTAAAGAGATCCATGAATAGTGCCGGTATCTTGTGCTCTCTCTGTCATAAAGACGCCTTTAGATTCCTCTTAATCCTCGTGTTAAAGGTACGCCAGCTGAATGGCTTAAGCAATGTTCTGCTCGAGACTGAGAAATGATGCCATTAGACCTGCAGGATTCAAAATGCTGGGCTTTAATGCCACAATGTATCATCGGACATAATTCCACACAGCTCGCCTGGCTTCATTTAATTTTAAAATATCAAATTGTTTTCCTCCACAGTCACCTGATCTCGCCTGCCATCGTCTTCGTCGTTTGGCCCTCTCGTCTGTCTAAAACTGGCACTTTTGTTGCATTCCGAGAGGTTGATAAATCAATCCATCAAAAAATTCTTTGCGGTGAAACTCAATCAAGAAAGGTCATGTCGGCGGGAAAAGAACAGATTAAATTAGCATTGAATTAGACATGGAAAGTGAGCTCTGTCAAAACCATCACTGTGCTCAGCACAATTAGAATATGTTAATTATGCATTTCATTAAGGGGCCTCAGCGCTCTTTGAATGTGAGATGAAATGTCACTGGTGTAGGCAGCCGAAAAATGGAAGATTGCCAGGCACAACTTTCTTTGTGCAATGTGTGACACCTTCATTAACATCAGGGATTGCTAGTCTGATTAGACTTTTTGTATTAGTTTAAGCCTTTAGGCTTTCAAATGCTCGGCTTTCCCCTCTCCCTCTCTCCGTTTTGATGTGGCAGCTCAGACCCTTCTCTGTTTCCGAGCAGATATTGTCTACGGTTCAATTCTTTGTTGAAATTCTCCTACATAATGCCGTGACATTGGACGTAACGTCTCATTGTCTTTGTGCAGATGACGCCATTTACCACGTCTTTGTTTCACATAATCTTGGGTCACTTTCAGCAATGGCACACTTGAAAAGCCAAATTCCCACACAGTGAGCTCATAATTAGGATATTGAGGGACGCCTTTGAATGAAACGATGTTGACATTAAATTGCATAGTTACAATTTGAATATGAGGACAATGTGCAGCTTTGAGCGCATACCAAATGCGAGTCCTGTTTTGCTCCTGTGACTGACTCAGGTGCATGGATGCAGTGTTATTTTTTAATAGATAGAAAGAAGAGGTGATATCTGCACTGCTCTTCATCACGGCAAAGAAACTGCAGGACAGACTTATTTCTCTGCGCCAGTGATTAACTTGTGAGTGAACTCGGGAATATCCCACACACAGCGTAATGGCTGGCAGGTCATCATATTGCATTGTGTGGCAATCACGCGGAGAACAGATGATAGGTAAGTGAGAGCGGGATCGCAGCAGCAGCTTACATTACAGATCAGCCAAGTTTTAAAACTTCATTAAAACAAAATGAAAGCACTTCCCGGCACACTTAAATTAAATCGAAATGCTTTGGGAAGAGATGATGAAAGCCAGAAGTGGGAGCTGTCTGACAATTTCAGCGCTCACATACTTTCATGACATAAGATGATTCTTGTGTGCTGGAAGTGAATCGCAGGAATGATTGTCTCTGGAAGACCCCATCTCGCAGATGTAATATAGACGTCCTGAATGAGTGACTACCTGCTGCTCTGTCTTTGTAGCCATAACGGAGAATATACAATACCTGTAGACTAGAGCTCCCACCTGAGCAGCTACACTACAAGATTATCTTCCTCTGCCCACCACAGGAGGGTTAAGGGGGGGGGGGCTGGGGATCAACTTCTTTATGTCTTTATGATTTTCGGTGCAAGAGTCATTAATATGAAATCAATCACTGGTTTGATATTATAGTTTAATATCAAGATTTCATTTTTGATCAAGGACTTGAGCAAGCAGAGCTTCTTCTTCAGAGCCCTTTATCTTTGCCTCAAAGGATGTATTACACTGCAATATTTTCTGTGGCTACTTTTCACTTTATCCACCTCGCACGGTCAGCATTACGCTCCAGATGAGAGATGGTTGGGAAAAATCCACAAGGATGAGGGTCCTGTAAGCCATGAAGTCAGATCATTCACTGTCTGGGCTCAGCTTTTGCTTTATGGGGATCCTGCGGTCGCACTGAAGGCTCTGACATGTGCAGGACTGACTGCTCAGGTGGGAGAAATTTAGTTTGTTCACAACTTTGCCACAGGTGTGTCATTTGCCTTTCTCGTCTCGCTGTCAAGCATCTGTCACATTAAAACCTCAGCGGCTCTGACAGTTGCACTCCTAAGAGAAGTGGAGTAATTAAAATGGATCAATCACTTGCTTCAGCTCGCAAAGCCATTTTTCACGCGTTTGATCTGATATAGGCAGCAATAACAAAACGCACAATGAAAGCGTCATGTTGGAAAATAATCTACTTACAGGTCCAGCACTGCAGGGAAGCACTCAATCAAAGGTGAAAAATGGAGGACTGTGTCCAAGGCCTAAATGTATTCGGTGGCCGGAGAATGAACTTGCTGCCCATGTGACACATGATTTACACAGGAAAAGGCCTGTGACGCTCTACAATGATAGATGTGTGCCTAAGTCTGCCTGGGCTTACTCTATGACATATAATCCTTCTCTTTTAAGTTGTAAGATAGAGATAGATAACAAAATGCTGTATTGATTTCCCTGTCTGCACGGCGGCTGGCTTTTTAAGACTGCACATGTCCACGTCTGAATCCTGAC
This sequence comes from Bujurquina vittata, assembly GCA_015106715.1. Lineage (NCBI taxonomy): Eukaryota > Metazoa > Chordata > Actinopteri > Cichliformes > Cichlidae > Bujurquina > Bujurquina vittata. Next base: position 107,416 of record VUQK01004025.1, on the reverse strand, counting down.
TACAGTGACAGCTGTCTCTCTGCACCTCATTGTATCCCTGCTGCTTACATTTGCATCATTACCTTTAACTTCATTTACTGATATCCACTGCATAAAACCAAAAGCCTTTTCCTTTTCTGTAGCAGATTTTTTTATCCACACGTTGACTGCAGTGTGTTTGACATGTTATCGTGCAGTGTTTTCAGCTGATTATGGCAGTGCATGCTATTCACGCTCGGTGAGGCATCTTCTTCATAGGTTCAGAGACGGTTATGGATCTGTGGCGTTAGCTCCTGTACGCACACGCAGACGGAGGCTACTTCAGACATGCCGAGGACCGGGAATATTCTTAAAACGGATCATTGAAATACATTTAAAGGGAGTTTGTGTGTGATCAGCCACAAAGCGTGTGTCACATTCACATGTTCACCTCGGTCATCTAGACTCTGATGTGTCACACAGTGTGCGACCTGTCAGCCAGTGTTTTGTCACGTGTCTTAATCTAAATTTTGTTACGCTAGATGGTAAAAAAGAGAAATCAAACTGTTTGCAGCAATGACCTGCGTAAGGATGTTGCTTAGTTACTCATCTCTCACCTGAGGGAAAGTAACGAGAGTTTAGAAAACAATAAAACAACAGAGATATGTGGAAAAACTCCACAATATGAGTACAGATTTTTTATACAGCAATGGCAAATCTACTGTGAAAGCATAGTTTTGCAAGCTACAAATGTCCTTACCTGAATTACTGCACGTGCATCACAAGTTACAGATTACTTCTTACATGAAGCACGTGAATTACAGCAAAACTCCTGTAATAGGAACTCTAATTTGATTAATTGAGGCCATTTGGGGAAAAGTAGCTGCCCGGAAATGCTTCCCTAACTTCTGTCAATAAATAGCAGGAATCAGTACTGACTACTGACCGTACACTCACAGCCACTTTATTAGGCACACCTTGTTAGTACCACGTTAACCACCTTTTGCCTTCAGAGCTGCCCTCAATTCTTTATGGCTTACATCCAGCACTGGCTACAGGTTTGTCTCCTGGGTATCAAAGGTGGACTGAGATCTGTTGACTGGAGGCCATTTGACAACAGGGGACTCACTGTCATGTCCAAGAAACCAGTTTGAGGTGATTTTTGTAACAGCACGTTATCCTGCTGGAAACGGCCTCCAAAAGCTGGTCATAAAGGGATGGACACGGTCAGCAAGAATATTCCGGCAGGCTGTGGTGTTTAAATGATCAGTGAGCCTGAACTGCTGATAACGGCAGGAAGGATCCATGATGCTGTTCACACCGAATTCGGAGCCTGCCATCCAAATGTCACAGCGGAAATTACTACTCATCGGACCAGGCAACATTTTTCCACACTATTATTGTCCAGTTTTGGTGATCCGGTGCAGATTTCTCCGTTTCCTGCTGGTGTGGTCTTCTGCTGCTACAATCCATCTGCTACATGTTGCACCTTCAGAGATGCTCTTCTGCGTGCCTTTGAGGTAACGGCTGGAAAACGGCCACCCGCTGGATATTTTCTCTTTTTCAGACTGTCCTCTGTAACCCTCAGAGAGGCTTGTGGGGAAATCCCAGCAGATCAGCGCACCAACAACCACGCTCCTGACCACGTCTATTTGCTAAATGCACTGAGTGGCTGCCGTGTGATTGGCTGATTAGATATGTGCATTCCCACGCAGGTTAAGAAAGTGTCCGGTGAGCATATAACAAAAGACTTTTTAAAACATTTCCTTTCTGAAAACATCTTCACTCATAAACAGCATTTATTTCCACAAAGCTGCCACATGTGGCCAAAGTGTGTCAGGTTGCGGCTGTAACGATGCATTTCTCAGTCTGAGACCGTGTCCTAATCTGGGCCAGGAAAAGTGAGTTGCAGCAGCATGTCACGTCACATTAACACATCCTGATTGTCACATCACATTTAATTGGAGTTGTAGCACAGAAAAAACAAAAGGCGTCTAACCATATTCTTATGCATGCTCTCTCGTGCTCTTATGGGTCATTAGACAAAATCCAGTAGTTTTGGGATAGGTGGTGAAGGCTTTTTCCCCCCTCAAACTCTGCTTGAGGCCCGCGGACCTCGGCTGTGTTTACAGGCTGAGAGAAATAGCTTAAATCTGCTGGCGTCAATGCTGATTCATGTCAAAGTGAGTGGCAGGTGACCCGAGAGCCGGCAGCCAGACAGTGAGACGGATTACAAGTGAGCAAAACGCCAACAACCTCTGGCCTGCTGTGGGGCAACAGATGACAGCAGAGGAGGGCAAGAGGTGGAGAGCTCTGTATGCACCCCCCCCTCCCAGCCCTCCACCCGTCTATCCATCAGCCCAGCCCCCTCTTGGCCACTATCCATTCAAGTTTACTGAGAGACAAGCGGAAATGAGAACACTGACTGGTTAAAATAGTACAGCTATGTCAGATGTTGCAGTACCTTGTTACACATTCATGGTTTTACTATGTAAGGGTCACTACGAGTGTGACTGTGGAGCATCTGGCTCCAGTTGGGCCCATATTGTTACAGTACACGTACAGAGCAGCAGATTGTGAAATTGCTTGTCAATCAAAAAGGTCATTGTAGTTACAGTACGTGTTAGTAGCAGCTGTAATTACATTCTAGCTGAATACAAGAGAGGAATAAGTGTTTGTGGCTTCAGGACTAACAAGGCTGCAAGTCAGGAAGTGGTGCCTTAATAGAAAGGTGTGAACACAAGAAATGTGGCGTGGAAGAGAGAAGGACTGAAAATGCTCCTGTAGCAATGCTACAGCGGCAAAAAGAAACATTGCTGTGCCCTCGCTGACCTGCAGCAGAGCCAACAAACCCCCAATTCTCCCGACGGCGTCTGGGGGTCCGAATCCAATCCCCCCCCCAGTCATTCTAGGCTGTAAGCTTGCAGCGAGGACGCGCTTGCACGGTGCTGACAGTCAAATTCTTTCCTTGGATTCTTATAAATGTTCTATCTCACTGTGCCATATTAAAATGCTTGCAGCTGAAAGTCAATAAAATGAAATGATAAAAGGCATCAATATTCTATAATGTGCGCGGAGAAAAAAAACAGCTTTCCAAAAATTAATATTAGTAAAAATAAATAATAGTAATTTTGCACCCAAAATGCCCCCATCTGGGCCAATCAGCACCAAATGTGTCACTTTGTTTTGAAATGTAATTTCCCCTCGGACCAATCAGCGTGATTCTGATTGCCAAAGAGCAGCGGCGATATGAATCATTTTGCACATTTCGTCATGTCTGATGCTTCGTGTCTGACACGTAAATGAGCAAACAGATGCTGCGCTCTGGAAAAAAACACAGCTGCTAGTTTCAGAGTTTGCAAGACTTAGTTGACTCTCCACAACCCTTCTGAGGTGTTTCAAATATATAAAGGGGGGGCTGTTCGTACTAGTGAGACCATCGCCCCCCCCCCCCCCCCCCCCCCGCGTTGGGCCCCAGGTTTTTTACCCCCCCCCCCCCCCCCCCCCCCCCTCCCCCATCTCTCCTCC
>VUQK01004025.1:87391-101712 GCA_015106715.1 Bujurquina vittata | reverse complement strand
CGATGACATCGGTGAACACCTAAATACAGTCTCAGTTGCTAGTTTCAAGTTAAAAGCTCCCCGACGGTCCTCATAAGAGAGAGAGAAAAAGAATCAAGCAGGTTGGATTCATGGCATTGCTGCCTTCTGACGGACGGGCCGCAGCCATGTGAGCATTTTGGTTGTGAAACATGAAGACGCCAACAGGCAAAACGAATGATCACTGTCTCCATCTTTTATGTACAGTCTATGCTGTAGACAGACAATTGGGGAAACTTGATTTATAAAGAATGCAAATCTTTCTTTGCATTGTGAAAATCAGTAATGAGGTGTGTGTGCGTGGGGGGGGTCATTTCTATGTGTTATGAACAGAAGAAATGTCATGTTGAACATCTGGCTTTTGATCCTGCTTTTAGTTGGACTTTTATGTGGATGGAGAAAAAAATTCTGGACTTGACAATTTTTTCCTGAGAAAATTTTGCTGCGTTGGCACTAATTTTATTATCCATCCCCTATGTGGGTTTACTTCCAGCCTTCCTTTTTTTTTTTTTTTTTTTTTTTTTTAATTGCAGCTGCATTGCTTGTCGCCATTTTTCGAAAAAATACTTGCCACAAACTTCCTGCTGAGAGTTCAAACAACTGAATACTCCACTTCTCACTTGTGACAAGAATCAATACGATCAAACGTGTCTCCTGATAGAATATCTATTTACAGCTCATCCTCGGATTCCTCAAAGCACAGTCCTGTTAGATGAGCTGCACATGTTCTGACCACCATATTTAAAGCCTCCTAATAAGCCTAGGTGTCACCCCCCCCTCTGATGTCGGGCCATTTGCCCCCCTTTTCTCTGTGAGTCCAGAGATGCTTGGGAGGCACAAGCAGCCAGTCGGCAAGAATTAGAGCAGCGTCCATGATTGTGCTGACGTCTGCAAGGGGCTAGGCTGGAGATTAAGCCCAATAAAAATGTGTGATTTGTTGCTTTCATATTTGGAAGATGTCAGCTTCAATTTGAGCTAGCACGCTGCCTTGAGGCGGGCTGGGTGAAAAATATGAAGGATGCGCTGATGAACTGCTGGCAATCAAGTGTTAGTTCTCTCATCCACTACATGATGGCAGTGAAAACCTCCACGCGCTGTTACATAGCAGCCTGGCATCAGTTTTGTTTATTATAATGCATTTCAGTTTCAAATGAAGGCAATTGAATGTATTTAATAATCTTTTGTTCAGTCATTTATTTATACTTTTGCCAAAGGCTTCTCCTGCTACTGCAGCTACCACATTTTGGTGCCTTTAAATCACCCTTTTCAGCATCATAAGCAATATGCAAACAGAAGCAGATGCACAGGTCTTCTTCAGTCTTCTTCAGTATTTATATTATTAGAATTTGGCCTTTTGCTCTAAAGTTGCTTCACGAATGTCACCGAGAGACAATATGATTGCTGACCGTTATATTAATAAAGACTGCGCTGGAAACATGAATTAAATGTAACCTCTAATTGTGTTTTTAGGTAAAGTACTGCTTAAATTTTGATCTTAAACTTGAATGCAAATTTCAAATTGTAATTATTTCCATATTGAGGTGCAGCCCCTGACAATGACTCAAAATTACTCACTGATCCTTTTCAAAGAATTGACAGCAGTAACATCTGGGGGGGGTGGGGGTGGGGGTGCGGACGGAGTGACTGTTTAAGATTGTGAAAGTTTCAGGATAGCTCATGCATTATAACTGAAGCACCACCCTGAGTTCCCTGAGTTTAATCTTTTTTGCGAGTGCTTCATCAACCTTCAGCTTTCTTGACAAGACAGAAGTTTGAGCATGTATGATTAATAAGATACAAATGTGCAACTGATATTTGATAAATGACTTGGGTTTCATATTCATGATGTACAATGAATATGCAGCACCAGGGGCTTAGGCCTACTTGATTGATCAAATGTATTCCATTCATCACTTATTTTTGCTTAATTAGCATATTTGAAGCAACACCATTAACAGTGGAGGACTATGGGCTATTTGGAAGATATGATGTATGTAAGGGAGCAGACATACGTGCATAACTCTTTGTCTCGCAGTGCTCATATTCTCAGGAGGTAGAATTCATTAGAAGGGAGATTTTAGAGCTTATTATTAACCGCAAAAAGGCAGAAATAAAGCAGGAAGACAGAGGTACAGCATTAAGAAATGCTGCCCCCCCCCCACTGCTTTTATGTGTTGGGTGTTTTCTCCTTCACATTTAAAGCTAATATCATGTCACTGTGTCGTCAATAGTACAATGTAGGGCAGTAAAATGTCCTGATATGTAATATGTGATAGGAATAGAGCGGCGGTGCTCTTTGTTGGAGATTTCTCGGAGGGACGTAATAACCTGAGGACTTTGGGGAGAATAAATGGGAGTAAAGGGAGTTAGGATGTGGGTCATTATAGCTATAAGTTCTAAAGCCCTTCATTAAACACATGAGCTCGTCATTACGCTGCTGCTGCTGTGTGATGAACATTTCGAACCCTCCTCCGGTTTACAGGCCAGATGATGCAAGTGAATCCATGCTCGCCCGGCAAAGCAAAGTCGAGCACAGTGTAAATGTTTTGTGTGTATCCAAGCAGGCAAATTCTGATGCACATTTGCCCTATTACAGCACATCAGCATCAGCCAGATGCACGCCAGTGCAAGCAAGGAGCGTACACTTATCATTATGTGATAGCATGTTTAATGACAGATTGACAAAGGATTTGCAAATGCGAGCTGGCGTCAATTTTGCTAAGGTTGCCTTTCATTGCATCTGCGACGCGAGCACACTTATGTGCATAATTTGATTTTTTTTCAGCCAAGTCATTAGGACTGTTTTAGAAAGCAACTTCAAGGAGGGAATAATAGAAGCACTTTTGATATTTTGAGTCAGACAGTGAGACATTTGCAAAGCCTTAAAACATTTCAAAACAATTTCACAGCTGAACTTTTGTAAAAATCAATGATATTAATATAGTGAAAATAATGAAAGAAATTGGCTTCACTCCATTCAGAGTGTGACTGCATCCACTGCAGACTTTCTTTTTTCCCCCTCAAGAGCAGCATGGATGGAGTCATGCTTGTCCCCCAGTGCTCATGTGGAAGAGCAGCAAATATGAGCTAATATTGTGTTTGCGTTACATCCATGTGTGCGCACGTTACTGTCAGTGATATGTATGGCGACCGCTTGAAAACCAGAACTGTGCATGTGTGTTCTGTAATTAGCCCGGGCACGTTACATGTAGGATGCAATTAACAGCTTTAATGTATGCGAGCATCCAAAATGAGTATAAAGCACTAAAAGAATAATGGGGTTATTTCACCTAATTAGGATGATTATGGCACCTAAAGTATGTAGGCATTTAATAAATCGTGCATCATATTAGAGAGAACAATGCTCAGCGGATGTGTTTTTTGGTTTCCTCGTCTCGACACTTAATGCACCTTTAAATGATCGCATGATAAGAATCTTATTAACCTTAAAAACATCTGCACAGCCGAACAAGCTTTTTGTGTACCAACAATAAATCCCACATTGACTTTGACTTATTGTGGCAAATTATGGTCATACACAACTAATTTCCTTCTGTGGCTGCACTGATGACAGCATTTTTCTTTAGTTAGCCTTGGGTAAGACTCGACTGGGTTGTGCTGATTCTTCAAAACGTACTTGCAGCCTAAATATGCTCTGAATAATTTGGATCTACACGCAGGAATCTGCTGTGGGAAGAATTACAGTAAATCAGCGTGCATTTTGGGATAAAAATGGAAAAAGTGTGTGTCGCAAAATGCACAGCCTCACTTTAATAAACAAAGCAAAAGCAAAAGCAGTGTGCTGCTGCAGCCCAGGAACAACGCTTGCTTCAATTAAAAAGAGAGAGAAAGTTGCTCCTTTAAAACATAATGGCCCTACAGACAAATCAGAGATCCATCGGCGAAGAAAGGCACTAAATAATTTATAGCTTTAATCTGCTCACTGAGGTGTGTGGTCTTTGACAGTAATTATAAATGCAGGGAGAAATTATAGCTGAATACTTTAACTGCATTAGGAGTCATCTGATGAACAACGTGATTGCCTGCTCATTTCCAACAATAGGGGGCAAGTTGGTGTCACAGCATTCAAATCAGCACAGTGCCCATGTGCTTTTTCCCATTTACCATCAAATGTCAGTTGCCCGTTATAAAACAGAGATTTGATGGGTGGAGGTAATTGAGGACTTGATTGCTTGAAAGAAAAAAAAAAAAAAGATGAATTGCATAAAATGTTTATGAATTTAGGAGGCAATTATTTTTAATAGCCTTGAAATAATAGAGCTGGAGGAAATATGTTTAATTGTTATGATACCATCTTGCAGCAACAGCAGCCGCATTCACAGGAAAGCAATAAAGTCTGACAACAAGATCTTTGAAGTGTATCTAGAAGTCATAAGGTTAGAAAAAATGAGGATGTTCTCCTATAGGTTATGTGTGGTGTGAAAGAATCGTAAAGATACCATAAATTTATACGGCTCACATTATTTTGCAGGTCCGGATATTCAGCTGATACTTGGAAGAAAAATCTATTACTGGTAACCAGAAAGTTTTTGCTCTAAATTAATTACATTTCAAACTGAAATTAGATCATCTTACTGTGAATCATATCAGCTGATTATTGTGTGTAACACTAATCTTGTGATAAGCAGGGACATAACCAAATTAAAAAGGGACCCAAAGGGGGGGAAAAATACAAGGCATTATCAAATGTTAACTCTTTATTTGAATAAGTAAAAAAAGGTGCAGGTATCACAGGTATCGTCTGTCTTTTTGTTTTCCTTGTTGCATGAAACAAGCTGGTTTTTTTTCTTCTAAAATATATTTACATGTGAAATATCCTCATTTTCAAACTGTCTAATTTACTTTTTGAGTCATGTACAGGATCCGAGTCTAAACTGGTGATTAAATTTTTATTAAAGTGCTTTTTACCCCCCCCTGCCGCCCCCTCTATCATTGCAACACAAAACATCTTTACAGAGCAATACACTGTACAGGTCTGCAATGAGTGTGATCATGTTATCAGGCTACCTGCTTCAACAGCTGCGCGCTGCATCACAGAGGTTGCAAAGTACAATTAGGTCATTGTTTTGTCTTCGAAATACAATTGAAACTTGACATATCATACAAATAAATAGTAGTCATAGCCATGGCTATTGCATGCAAACATCAGCAATAATGTTTCTTCAAGCAGGAATAAATTTCATTACTGGTGATGCATTTGAGCGGGTGCAAAAGTATCTCTTAGTGTGTCCTTACACAAATTCTAACCAGTGTGTCTTTGTTGTAATCCATGGGGTTTTTTTTCTTCTTTTTTGTAAGTAATTACAATGCACACTACACAATGATAATTGAAAAATGGTTGAAATATCTGACCCGTGTATTGAAATAAAAAAGGAAAAAAGTGATGGTAATATGAAAAACTACTCCTTGTCCATTTCCACGTATTGTGAATGGTTGTCAGGGGATTTGCTGTGAGTTTTACTCAAATGGAGTTTGACTGCGTGATTACTTGCAAATGTCCGACAGCATAGTTTACATTTGAATTTTGAGTCAATGTCCTCCTCGGCGACGAGAGCCTCTGTGGCTCTGACGCTGAGGGCCTTCGACAGTTCCGGCTCCTCCACCTTCGTCTGGTGCTCTACCGGCATTTTGCACATGTCTTTGATTTGGAACCCGAGATGGGATTCCAGATGGGAAATGAAAGTGGCGGGTGACCTAAACTGGGAAGCACAGTCGTTGCAGTAGAAGACCGGGTGGCCCGTGTCCATGTTCTTCAGGAATTTGGTCCCCCCAGTTTTCCGCAGCTGGTACTTAACATTTGCTAACCAATGGCTTATGGTGGTCATCGACAAGCCGGTGAATTTGGAGATGTGCATCCGTTCCTGAGGGCCGAGGTCCGAGAGCAAATACTTCCCTTCGGAGGTCTGGAAGAGGCTGGAGGCAAACTGAGCTTGCAGGATAAGTAGATGGCGTGGATTCCAGTTTGACTGTCTGCCTTTACGCTTGTGGACGGAGTACACCTCTGCGGACACGTCCTCGAAGCGCCTAACATCCGATTCCAGTTTCATAGACGGAATCCTTGATGGTATGGATGGTTTCGGAGTGGTGGCTTTTGGAAGCACTTTAACCATATCGGCGATATCAGAAAGAGCATATTTCTGTGGCATCGGCGTGGAAGGCTGCACCAGCACGGAGCCCGCCTTGCCGTGTTTGGACTTCGTCAGGTCTATTGGCTGGTCATCGTTAACAAAGAGAAAGGTGTTGTCAGGCTTATTTCTCACAGGCTTTCCGAGCATTAAAGCCGGCTTCTCGCTGCTGCGGCTAATGTCAGCAAACATAGACTGCGCGTGAGCCGACAGTTTATCCACTCTGGAGTTATTGGGTTTATTTGCTTTGCCCAGATGATTGTTCAGAACTGACTGCAGCGCACTGAGGGGGTTTATGCCAAGTATATCCGGAGTGTCACTGAGAGGCTCTGAAGCAGTGCTGCGTCCATTGCTGGCAGTGGGGCTCGGTGTCTTGCCTCTGTCTGAGAAATCTGGGCTCAACTTTCCTTTGATCGTTTCACTCCCTTCATTCAGACAGTCTGCATCGAGCTTTGAAGAGGAAGAGGAGTCATCCTGACAATCGCTGTCATCATTCTCCACCAGATCAAACTTAATATTCTGACTTTCTTTACCATCGCTAATGCCAACCTTTTCTTTTTTGATGTCCACATTTTGATGCTGTCCCTGGGGAGCCTCAACTCCCACAGCACCGTGGTACAGCTTCCCCTTTGGGGCAATCGGTCTCAGCTTGTGGTTAAATGTCTGCTTTAGCTGAGTGGGTGGAGATGCTGAGAGAGGGGCACTTTTGATGATGCCAGAGAGCTGATAGGCAGCATGAATGCTCGGGTAGGCACTCCAGCTCGGTGTCCCTGTTTGAGCTTTATTTATGGCAGAGGCCACTGTGTTGGCTAAAGATTTGAGAATGTCCCCTCCTCCACCTGAGTCCTGTTCAAGATCCTCCTCACGGAGATAAGGGTACTTAAAAGTCCCATTGCCAGCCTTTTGATCCTCGCTCTCTTGCTTGTCATCTTTAGTATCGCTTTCTTCCATTTTGACTGAAGTTCCTTCCCCCTGGCTATCCTTCTCACTGTTCCCTGGGGAAGGATTTTTTGGAGACACTTTTTCTCCTTCAGTGTCACTGACAGCAGGCTCAGCTAATCCCTGGATCTTTTCTATGGCCAAGGGGTCAAGCGCTAACTGTTTACCCTTTTTAGACGCTGAGTTTGTAACTTTGATGAAGTGTCCAGTAACCATCATATGCGTGGTCAGTTGCTGAAGGGTGTCGTGGGAGCTTCCACACTCCATGCACTTGAGAATCTGAGACTTGCATGTCTCAAACTGCCAAGTGTAGCTTGCTCCATTCTGATAGCCATATCGGTTATTGTTAGCATTTGAAATGCTGGCAGCTCGTTGTGCCTCAGTGTAGCCGGACACACCGGTCGTGGAGTCAGGGGAGCACGGCCTTGCAGCTTCGAAAGCCCGTTTCTTTGCTGGTGGCAATAATTTGGGTGTGATTACTGGGATTGGCTCTTTTAAAGGCACTTTTTGGTAATGCTTAGTTTTAATCATATGGACACTCAAATCCTGGAGCGAGTCAAAAGAATGGCCACAAAACATGCATTTCAAAACTTTCTGCGCATCCTCCTTCCCTTCCATATCTTGCAAATTTCGTTTCCTAGATTTGGAGGATGAGGCGGAGGAATTACTCTGTTTGCTGTGGTTGTTGTCTTGGTAGTGCCCACTCTTGTTCATGTGGACCGTCAGCTCCACAAGCGTGTCATAAGCGGCGCTGCAGTCCTTGCAGCGAAATCGGCTGGCTCCCGTGAACACGGAGCCGCAGGGTTTGGTGGTTTGCCTGTACAGGTGCACAGAGCTAAAGAGGTTGGGTTTGGACGCGGGCTTTGGGGAGAGTGTCTGCTGCAAGGTCTTAGAGAGCGCGTCCTGGTGCCAGTCAAACTCGCTCTTCGCGCTTCCATTGGTGCTGTCACAGTTGGCTTTGCTGGTGTTTTTGCCCACTTTCAAGTCCATTCCTATCCCTGTCCAATAAGAGTCTGCGAGAAAGTTTGCATAGGCTGCCCTCATTTTCTCTAAGCTGCTGCCCATCTCTTCTTTATGCTTGGAGCTGCTGCTTTCGTCATCCCGCTGGCTCTCAGGTGGTGATGAGGTTTTGAAGTCCGACAGCCTGTCACTGCTGTCGCTGAGGCGCGATTCCAGTTCTGCCTCTTGATTGGAGAGGACACTGATGGGAGAGTTCTGGTTGCTGTAAGTGTTGGTGCTCTTGTTGTCGAGCTCTCTGTCCTCAGACACTTTGGGGCTGGTCTTCTCCGAGCACTCCTCTTCAGTTTGAGGGTCGTTCTCTCCATCTTCTTCGGCGATGGAATCCTGAAGAGCAGCATCTTCGTCGGGCATGTACACTGGATAAGGAAGAGAGATGGAATATAGCATTAGCACGCCATGTGAAACAACAGTTTCCTTAATTTATCATTTTGAAACTATCTATATAGTGAAAGTAAAAGCCATTGCAGAACGCATAATGGCGATTGTGCCTTGGGAGGCTGGCGAGTATAGGTGGACATAATGTTTTTCCTAACAGACTGCTGCTGGTGTAACGGCACCATTTGATTCACGACAGGCCATTGACTTAGTGCTGTGTCCAAGCTTTTCCTGGCCTCAAGTTGAGATGTTTACAACAATCATTGGCCACTGAGTGACAAAAGGAAATTGATTCTTCTGGGGCTTGTTGAGTGTTATTGCAAATGACCTATTCCACAGTGATTATAGATGCCTCAAAACTGCAATGAAAATGTGAGCCTGCTGTTCTGGATAATATCTTAGACTCCCTAAAGCCACTTGTGAGGAATGGCTTAACATAAACTGAGATATTATAATGTCCCTCAGTGATTCAGAGATAAATTAAAAGGCTTGACCGTGAAAGATGAGAATAATCTGAGAATTCTTTCCCTGTTCTGTAATTTAACATCGGGCGACTGATTTCGTTGATAGCAAAAACAAAAATATATTGTAAATATGAATGCTGATCCCAATGCAGATGTTGATCATGCTGCTGGTGGAAAAGCAATTATCAGCGTTAAAACCAGACAATTATACAAAATTTCAAAAGATTGCTGGCAATCTGTCACGTCATTACATTTTCCCTGACACTCTCATAAACAGCAATTACTTCTTTCATTATTCACCTGTTCATTCTCTCAACTCATAGAGCACAAACATTATTGCTTCAATTAACAGATAATTAAACAACAGTATTTCTAATTGACACATTTCCCATCATCCAATTAGCAGAAACTCTGACTCAGCACAGAGCCGTGGCTGCAGGGTCTGCGCGGCAAACGAAGACGGCTGCGGACGACTGCAACAACCGTCCTGACAATAATAATTAAGATTATTTTAAATCTAACTACCCAGCAACCCGTGCCAACAATATCACAACCAAAGTTTGCAGATCTGCTGAAGACGTCGTGCAGTAAATGCAGTTTGTCAGAGTTGTCACATATCTGAGATATTTTCCGCCTCATAGCCGCGCTGGAAAATGTGCATTTTGGGAGAGACACGGCAGATGTGCTCTGAGTTAAATATGAATAGGACATAACAGGCCTGTCCAGGCACTTATGCATTTCATGCGGTTAATATTTCTCTTCTGAATAAAAGGGCTCTCCATGAGGGGATGACTGAAGCCGAGCACTCAGAAGTCCCACACTGGGCAGCCCATGGAACGTCTTCGTCTTCTTTGCCTAAAGTAAGACTTTTTTATTATCAATATTTCACAAGCGCCTCAAGAGAAACCCCGGAGATGAACTGCTTGCTAGCTAATGGATAGAGATGGAGATGGGATTCGGACTTTCAAAACAAACACGGAGAATGGGGCCCGGCGAACAAGAGCCTGCACACAGGCTCCAGAGCCCCGATGTGGCGTGACCTTGATCCACCGCAAGAGAGATGTTTTGATTGGCCAGCCGAGATCTGTGATGGCCTCCAAAACACCCTTGATGCTAAGGGAGAGAGTTGTCAAGAGCACAGAGGTATGTTTTATTTATAGCCTTATATATAGTATTCACAGTGAAGGAGAACACCGATGGCTTTGACAAGCACCCAGTTGATGTCATCTCTCTTCAAAGTCATCACCAAAGCTGAAAGTATAGTACGAATGTACACCAAAGCGAGGGGATGAGCATTTTTCCAGTCCGGCGGTGGTTAAAGTGAAATTGTTCACTCCATGAACAGTACCAGCTTTTTTTGGCCTGGAAACTCACCACCCTCTTAGTAAAATAAGTGTGCATTTTGCAAAGAATGGATAAGCGGGTTTTCCTGGAAACAAGACAAAGCTGAAGCAACTTTAATGTGAATGTTTGTCCTCATCGTAGTATTTGAGGATGAATTGACAGAGATTAACAGCTGCCCTTCCTGCTGTTCTATGCCTTTCTATCAGATGCCCCGAGTAGCAGACATCCTGAGGCACCAATTAACCTTCTAGAGGGGATCATTCCAAGATACCCACATGTCTAACTCTGCTTCTCACACCATTTGTAACTGTGCTTTGCCGGCGCTTGATCTACCACATAACTGCATTACTCTTTAATCCAAGAGCAGAGTCAAGGACGACGGCAAAACAACCAAACACCGCCGAGAAGACTCATCGGATTGTGAGAAACATGTTTGTCAAGCGATGTGCTTCATAAAGCAGCATTGTTCAAAGCAGGGGAACACGTGTGTCATCTCGTAGAGCAAAAGTGAACAGCTATTTTTTTGTTCTTTTTTTTCCATAAATCAGAAAGAATAAGAAAGGCTGGCTTTGAAAATGTTGTCTCAGAGTCCGAGCCAGGCAACTCGTAGCCTAACTAGCCTTAGAAAACAAGAGGCTGGCATGCCTTGCCTGAGATTTAGCATGTCATAAACTGCTGTAAAGCCTCCAATCTGTGTCACTACAAATTTATATCTTCAGACAGAGATATGCAAAGGTCAAAAAACCTGAGGTGTCCATCATAAATCAGGCGGCTGAAGTGTTTATAACCTTTATCCGTTAGAACAGACTCTTGGCATAGCGAGGCTGGGATTTACAGAAGCAGCGGCCTGTTTCTGAGCCAAAAACCTTTTCCCCATACATCTCGAAAAAGCAGCTAACTGCACAGAAAATAACAGATTATATTTACTGCTACCTCCGTGGCAGCTCGCTGTCCAAGTGCACTGGTGTTAAAAGCGTACATGAGATTACATTTACAACTCAACTTTTTAGCATGAGTATCTTCATCTGGCAAAATCCCCTCACCCCCCTCCCTCCCAGAGGAAGTGAGTCTATTCAAAATGTGTCAGTCATTGCAGAAATGCATGTGACAGCTGTAAAAGGGCATTCTGTTTCCGATATTAACATGCCAGGAGAAACTTTTGTAATGGTGAGAACATCAACATTTATCCCCTGGAAGGTCAACATTTCCTTCATTAATCTGACAAGCCACAGAGAGTTAGCAGTCTGAGGAGCTTAGCTAATGGACAGCTGCAATACCCATCGCAGGACTTTGTGAGTATCTGAGGTAACACTATCTTCAGAGAAGATTGGGTAATTCATAGGTGCCAGTGACAGGTCTGCACGTCTGCGCCACTTTCCCCAGTGCTCCCTGGTTGTCTCAAGCTACAGTTTTTGCTGCTCGCAAATCAATATCTCTTTTTACTTCTCATTGATTGCATAGCGGTGGGACCAACCTAAGCAGGACTGTTATGACATTTCTAGATTTCCCCCTGTCCTTGGAACAATCAATTACACGCGCATGGCAATCAAAACCTCTTTGCAAAATGAACCTGCTCCGTGACATTTTCATCTCCCGGATTTATGCCATGTGAAGAAAGGATAAAAAAAAGGAAAGTGGGTGGTGGGGAAGCGAGGAGAGAGAGAACAGGAGAAGGCCTGCTGGATAGGCAGAACACACACTAACAACGCAGGTCAGGACTGAAGCTCCTCTCTGCAAACGCAGTACACTCACGTCTAAGCGATGTACCAGCTAACTGTATCTTTACACTGCGCAGCACTTAGTCACCGTGCTCATCTGTTGTTATAAATAGGTGATAAATGTCACTCAAAAAGTACTTGCTGTACAAAAACATAATTGCAAACAAAGTTGTGAAGTTGGTTTTTTTTTTCCAGTGTTGGAAACGGGCTGATGTGTTTATAAAAAGTCAGCATGATGTGACTTCTTCAGCGAGCTATCATTAGACATGCCACAAGGTTTAATATTTGACAGCCATATCTGACAAACTCAGTGAGAAGTGCACGTCAAGATCAAATAGAGACGTTGTCAGACATCCCGATGATAGTCCTGATGACACATCTGAAGTTAATTCTGAACTGAATCACATGAGAAATGGTGAAGACCTAATTCGGAGCCCCGGAGCCATCTGTAAAGATCTGTAAACACCTTCTCTTCATTGTTCGCTGTCAGAAAACAGTCTCCCCGAAGCCCAAGGACACTGCAGAGTAAAGAGAGAACAATCGCACGCAGCCTGCTCCCTTTGACAAAATTTGTCTGGAGGTTAATTGATATCACAGAATGAAACAGTTTCTGAGTTGCTTTTAAATCCCAATTTGTCATTAGATCCTGTCTGACCTATTATTTAGTTTGAACACTTTTGTGTTAAATGACTCCAGTGATGCAGGTAACAGACTTCCAAACGGTTCAGACAGACGTCACGTTGCAAATGGTTATTAACGTGACTGTGGGAAAGATTCTGATAAAAATATTCAAAAAATAAAGAGGTTAGATGATGCGAGGTGGGTTTAAAAGCAGCCACCGCCGAGCAGTTTTGCTGCATCTTTGTCTGGAAAACCATGAGACAGAAACACTGTTGTTAATTTTTGTATGCATGAAGGAGATGTAACTTAAAGCGCATTACATACTTCGCTAAACACAAGCTATTCATGCAGATAAATGCCTTGCTTTCATCCACCCTCAACTTTAATATTTAATAGTCTAATATAATCAAATAAAAACTCAAAGCTCAAAAAAGACACGGACAACTTGAGGACAGATTGTGAACACAACAAATGGCACAATGTGCTCAGATGGACCCGGAGCCAGATTAATATGATAGGATCGCAAATATGACACCATATCCTGCCATCTGGCTGTTCATTTGGGCAAAAATGATCACAATAATTATGGCAATTAATCAAAAATGTTTTCACAACCAACATTCTGTTAACTAAAAACACAGAACTTTGGAATGCACAATCAACACACAGATGAACACACACACACACACACACACACACGCACAAGTGGCACAGCTTTTGAGCACGTTTGGTTTGAGTTACGGGACATTTTTATGTAATGACACAAATGTGGGAGTTACTGAAAGTCTGTTCCTGCATGTTGCATGGATGCTAATCACGGTATTTACTGAGCCACATCAGATTGCAATGTCTAACTCCAGGAGCCCCTTCTCAACATGAAGTCACTGCTCCTTTTGATGCCTACGAGAAGCTTCTGCTCTGAGATGCATCAGTCGGCCCGCTGCCTAATTGGAAGTGAGCGGTGGGAGAGCATTGCAATCTGCACTCCAGCACCCGAGTCATTGCTTTGAACGTGCCACAGCCGCCACATCACATGATGCTGCCTGGTGTTGCGTCTCACCAAAGGGTCCCCCTGTCAGCACCAGACGAGACACTTACATATAATGTTTCCATCCTGTCTCACAACTGGATTTAAAGATTAACAGCACAAAGCCAGGTGCTATAAGCACATAGGAAAATAATGTGAATTTTTCTAGCATGTAGCCTGAATTCCAAAAATGATCTCACTTGACTCAGGCGGCTTTTTGAAATATTGCAGTTTTAATTTTGCAGCTTTGATTCGCTGCACTAACAATGTCTTCAATACTACGAGCTCTAATGAAGTGCTAATAAGCACTGATCAGCCAGTCATTGAGCCCAAGAATGAACTGTGACGCTGTAGTGAGCGTACACTGTGCATCTACATGCATTTACTCAGCTCGTAAGTATTAATAATAATGCAGTAATATACATCTTTAACACTGGCAGGTGCCATTCTTTGCTTATCGTAGTTTGTGTCAGATAAGCTAGAAAAAAAGTCAGTTAACACTTTAAATTAGTGGCTACTGAATAATCTGTTGTATAGCCAGATGCAGCACACGGCTCAGCCATCCGTCCTCTTTTGCTAACAGGTAAATGGGAACAATTTAAGAACATGTATAATCTTACAACTGAAGGGGCTTAAAAGCCTCGGCGCA
>VUQK01004025.1:68956-83107 GCA_015106715.1 Bujurquina vittata | reverse complement strand
TTCATTCAGCTGAACAGTCAGTTATCAGAAAAGGAGAAAATAAATCTCCACTTTTCTGATAACTGACTGTTCAGCTGAATGAATCAAATGGATTGAGCATAATGAACTTCTCGGAGTCGGTGCCATTAATGGACGATAGCTCTGGCTGATCTTAAATGGTCTTAAAAGATGATCCATACAGTAATGAAGCCAGCCGTGCTGCTGGCCCGCTGCCTGAAGCAGGACAGAACCAAAGTCACAGGGGATGAGCCGGAGCTGCTCCTACCCTCCGCTTCCCCACTCTGTTTTTTAAAGATTCAAATCTGTTTGTCATTACGCTGTAAATTCTGAATGGTAAATATTCAAATTCATTGCATGTGTTTCAAGGCCGGCAGCTGGGACTACAGAGCAGCAGGACAGCTCATAACCTACTGGGCCTTTTGGAAAAGCAGCATGCACTGTCCAAGGCCCAGCCTCCGCCTGACTCCTCTGCCCGGACCACCCTGCTCGCCGCGTTACACGACATGACAGGACGATGCTGCTCAGTCCTTGGACCCATCGCATTGTTTTTCTTGGACCATAGTGAAAGCAAATAGCAGCTAAAGGGCCCCGGCGCTCGCAGTAAAAACCAAAAACCCATGCAGTCATTCATCAAAGCCCAGACAACTCGCTACTCCCCCACCAACTACCAACCCCCCCCAAGGCACGGCCATCTCCCCCCACTCTGGGTTTTAACTAGGACTCCAAATAATTCCAGAAATGACAAATGATACTTATATCTCTGGCCTGTGCCGAATCAATAAGCATGCAGAACAACTATCCATCTTGAGAGGTATCGACATACGTGGCTCGACATGGGCTGAGAAGCGCTTGGTGGCTTTATTCGGGATTGGAAAGGGAGGAACGGGGGAAAGCAGCACACTCATTTTTAAATTACAATAAACCACCCACCACTGTTAACAATCAGAAATCTATTACAGGAAGTGCAGCATGTGGAGATCTTTCTGAAAATCACAAAGCAGGAGGAGGAGGAGGAGGAGGAGGAGGACACGTCCTAGCAATGAGGAGGCCGACCGGCCATTTGTGAAAATATGCATGACCTTGTGAACTGGGACAAGGGTTATTTTGACAGGCGCACCTGCACATGTTTACATGGCGGTTGTGTGCTGGGTATGAGCTGATGGGTGGTGATATGGCCCCTTTCTGGTCCCCCGGCTGGATCGGAGCAGCTGACAGATAGCACTTCAGAGCAGCTTTAGCTGCAGCTCCCCTTGAGGGGCTGTGATTGATGACTCGCACTGCCACCTAGATCCATTTTCTCCTCCAATCTGACTCCTCACAGGTAGAGCGGAGGCCTGCTTCTCTCTCTCTCATATCTCCTTTCGAGTTTGAGTGGGCTCGTTTTCGCAGAGCCGCTTACCAACAGAGCGACTGCAAAACATCCACTTTGAACAAATTAAAAACAGAATTGTACAGAGGAAATAATTTGAGCTAAATGCCTCGCAAAGTCATTTTGATCCTGAACATTAAGAGATCAGAAAAGTTAAGGGAAAAAAAAACAAACCAAAAGCTACGAGATCTTTGCAGGCATAATGTCATTAGCAGGGGAAATGTTGAGACCCAGGACCCCTGCAGGTCTGAAGGCATTTAAGAACAGTTAGCTTAGCCATCTGGTAGACAATTACACAGGAACAAACACACCGCCTCAGCAAATAAAGCTCGGCTCATCAATCACGGGAATGGCCAGAACTTGGCCTGTTATTCCCTCTGATTTAATAACCCGGTGAACTGCAGTGTTATCCAGCACCAGTCTTCGAGTCAACCGAGCAACATCCCAGCATTAACAAACAGCGAAAGGGCGCAAAAAAAAGGAGCTTAAATTGGACGTGTGAACAACCTTGAGGTGGCAAATTATTAATTCGTGCAATTAAAAATGTAGAAAATATTTCAGAGCTGAGAATGTACGGAAAATAAAAACCTGAATTACGTCTCATTTTTAATTTGCACCGGGCTGCGAGTATAAATGGGAATGAAAAAAGGAAGTGCAAGGTTAAAAGTAAAAACATTTGAAACTGTCGCCGTTTCCAGTTTCAAGTAGTTTACTTAATTAACATTTGCCCCACGCTTTTAATTGCAATCACGCTCCCCCGTGGGACCTGGATGTGGATTGTGTGGTAATTGCAGATGTTGATATGAGATGGTGACACAATGTCAAGTCTATTTCTGAAAATTACAGAACAAAAAAAGGAGGATGATCAGGAATGCACAGCCACTAAACGCACCCCTAAATTCAGTAACGAGGGGATTTTATTAAGTTGAGACAGTGCAGGGAGGAACTAGCGATCACATACAGACCAGCACTGCATTATGTGGTGAATGAAACAGATCCCCGAGCATAGAGAGCCCAAGAATGAGCCTGAATTTCACCTGGATGCGGGTCAGTCTTTGTCACTTTCACCGGGGTGCTTTCTGAGCCAAGAACATATTCATCCGTGTTTCTGGGTTGTGGCCTGGACGGCCTGTGTGGAAGAAAAGAAGTAGGCCACTGCTGCGGTCTCCGATTCTCCTCGGTACACGCGTCACCTGCCAGCTCATGTGGCCCAGCTGAGATGTGAACAGGTCTGGCAAGAACCAAATGTTTTCATTTACCTCGGGGGCATCTACACTCTTCTTTAGCAGGCGGTGGCAGGCTAACATGTCAAGATATTGGCCCGGGACTCCAGGCCTCTGGGAGGGGTCGTGCACTCGGAGCTTGGGTTCAGAAAACATCAAAATATTACCCTCTGCAAGACGGAGGGCGGCCCAGACCTCTGCACTGAATACTGGCGCAGCTTTAAAGAAAAGTATCACAAAACAACATCAATTTCTGGCGTGTTTTTAGCAACGTCTTCCACACAAAGGCAGAACAAAGGCAGCTTTGAATCGTTTTGTTTTATAGCCGATACCAACACCTCGAAACCTGAAAATGTGCTTCATTACACCTCCACGCTCAGATTTGATGTGTGTTCACGTTGTTTGATGGATCCACATTCTACTGGGCAGCAGGGGGTGGCGGTGCTTCTCAGGCTAACCTCAACACGTCTATTTCTAGCTGAGGACTTGCTGACAGCACATTTAACTTTGTGATCTGCACATGAGAGACAGCTAACAGTTGCTGACAGCTGAAACACACCAAGAACCGTTTCCCTATACAATACCTTATTGACACTTTTCCTGTGATGAGGACTTGAGCTAACTTTCAGAACAAAAAAAACCCCTAAAAGTAAGGATTGTGGGTGCATAAAGGGAAGGTTGATTTCTGGGCAGCTTATGGAAACCAGTAGCTCCTTTGGGGAGAGTCTGAGCGGGATGTGGGGGGGCAGCGGCTGTCTATAGAAGCCTGATTTATGATCTGCTCAGTTTTGCATGTGTGTTCACAGGTTTCTGGGAGTTACACTCAATTAGAGCAGCAGGGGTTGAGAGTATGTTTTTCAGAGGATAAGTTAAAGCTTGACACGTTTATTTCTGCCAGTGCAGCTGAAGAGCCGGTGACAGCCTTATCAAAAGTCGTTTTCTTTGATCACCCGGCTCAAAATGTGGGAAATAGTAACCGTCCCTGACAAGTGAAGAGAAAAATCCAAAGGAACACAAAATGTTTATAAAGCACAATCTTAAATACCAGTCAACATAACCGAGGGAAGAAAATAACTGTATGGCGAAGATGAAAATGTCATCACTTAGCAGGACAACAAGAAGCTGACAAATGCAGCGCTAATCAAATTTTCAAATTCAAATTAGCTTAAATATAATTCTTGCAAAGTGGGGGCACAGAGCTGCATCAAACCAAGGACTGAAGAGTGACTTATTGGATTCAGCAGGACAAAATCCCCAATTACAAGTTAAATGCCATGTCCCCTTCACAATTTATATAAAACTAGTAAATCTTATTTTTGAGACTTTTAATGAGTGAGCCAGCCAGCGAAACAGGGGAACAAAGTAGCTGTGCAAAGGAGTTACTCATATCCCTGTTGAAAAACTCCTCCGTTTAATGATTCACCGCTAAGGAGAGTCCACACACTTCCAGAAGAATTCAAATCCCTTTTCCCACAGCCTCTTTCAGTCCGTATGATAAATGACACCCGTCATTCCGCCGTTGCCAAACAGCACAGAGGGGAATTGTACTGATATATGATTCACAAGAACAGGAAATAAACTCTGCCTTTCTCTGTAGCTCTCCCTCTTGCCAAGTAGGACGGACCTGGACAGTGTCAAGGATCTCATGGTGGAGGCAGTGGGAAGGCTGACGGCACTGAAACCCAAAAAGGGAATAGACAGTGGGTTTCCAAAATGAACTCTCGCCTCTCTCAAAACGCTGGAGCTTCTGGTGACTGATGAGAGGCACAAGAGCCACGGCATTAAAATAACAGAGGCATCTATGGGAACCAGCTTAGACGTATAAGAAAAAATAAATTAAGCAGAGGGCACATTAAAGTCTGCAATTACCAAACAGGGGAAAAATATAGAATGAGCAACCTCCTTCTGCCCCCAATTACAATACAGCAAGTAAGGCTAATTACGGCGCCTTGATTATTTCAGATTTCTGAGTGAGTGAGGACGACAGCGGCTCACAGAGATGGGGTGCAAGTTCAGATAAGGCTTGTACACATGCACACATATATAAGACACATTACATAGATGTGCTGTTCCAAAACTAAAAACATCCAAGTTAATTAAATGCTTTCTACTGTTCCGTTAACAGCGAGCGAAGCAGCGACACACCAAGTTGGTGTTCTGCTGTCAGGGACAGAAGGAGAGGCACATCCTGCTGCTGTGCGGCTGCTCGCCTTCAGGCGAGTCCCTTCAGGCCGGCGCTCAGCAGTAGGCCTCCCACTTGGGCTCAGAGCGTAGGGATGTGCCCAGGGCCAGGACCAGCAGCACTCAATCACCCAGACAGCGACATCCTTTCGCCATCACCATCAGAGAGGCCCCTTTGGGGTGGGTTGAGGCGGAGGGGGGGGCGTTGGGGGAGATATTTATGGGTAGAGCGTTCGCGCATACACACCCATGCGGCTGCGATTCCGCTGATATACTGTCGGCTGGACTGCGGGATGGAGCCATATAGTTCATCTCCTCCTCATTTTTAGCCCCTAACCAGACCCCTGTAAGTGCTCCTCTGAGCTTTACAGGTTGGGCCTGATGCATGAAGCAGACAACGGCCACTACACTCTATGTAAATCAAGCGCTCCAATGTGGAGCTGGAAGCCCGTTATTGGATCTCATTATAAGGGATTGCTTTGTTTTGAAAATGCGAACCAAATGACCGAAATAAGTTGCAGCAGGGAGATAAAGCTACGCACAAGCTGCAGTATTTTGGAACTATTTGTTACACCAGACCCTTTTGAGCGAAGCCCTATATGATGAGCAGCATATGTTTACCTAGGAGGTGCATTTTAATGCCTTTTTACCTTTGATTTCAGAGCAGAATAATTACAGAGGAAGCCATGTAAAACCCCGTGGCAGATTAGGGAAGTGAGTTGGAAATGGGTTCAAATTGTCGTTCTGAAGTAAAGAGGCTACTTTGTACCACAAGGGGTTCCTTTCCTTAGGCAGGCCAGGGGATTAAAAGAAGCCATAAAAGGTCTCTGTAATGGCATCAGTAATGTCTTGCTGCCATTAAAAACGGTGAGAAAAACATCTGCTTTGCATTTTTCACTCCCCTGCTACTCATTTGTCTTTCAAACTATCTGAGAGAGTGCCTTGGTTTCAATGTGCTCATATTTCTTCAGAATAAGGTTATTTTACTGACTTCATCCGATGAGTGTTTGCCTTAAATCAGGGCTGTATTTTCAAATGCCAAAACAAGGCAAACTGGCAGGAGTCACATGATGTGAAAGATTGTGTTTTCTGTACCATAAATTTGCAGTTTGGCATTCCCAAACTGTGTAAATTTGATCCCAAACAGCAACATTTTCAGTGCTGTGATGTTTGTTTTGTCTTTAGAAGCAACCAGAAGATTTCAGGACCACCTTTATTCACACCCCGATCACATAATAGGAGCCAGATTAGAGTAAACACCTTGATTGCTTTATGGCTAGCCCCAACCATTAGAGGTGCACTGTATCCTCCTTCACCGGGCTTCTGGGAAGCCGGGGCCCTGCAGTAATCTTTTCTCTGCTAACCCTTTAATAAACCATAGCCTGCTTCATTAGCTTCCCCTCACACAGTGATTGATCGGTGCCAGTCACAGAAACCCCATCCCTGCTCTGCCTACCTCTCCTCAACCAACTCAATAAGGCACTTTTTTCAGCCAGCTACCACCCATCACACTATTAAAGGGGAGTATTCAGTGTGAGCCAAAGAGGGAGTGGCATCAGCCGTGGATGGCAATGCAACAGTGTTCCTTTTGTTCAAAGGCTGGGTCAAAATCAATTTATGGGATGCACTATACTGGGCTCAGTATATTGGATTCTTATGGGTTCAGGTTCTGTCTCCACACATGAAATGAAAAAGGGCACAAAAAAAAAAAAAGATTCAGTGAATTTTCAACAATATGCTGTTCATATTACACTGACAAAGTGCATTAAGAATGCAGCCCGATGGGGGAAAAATGGGATTAAAGGTGCAGTTTATAGACAGAATGACTCATTATTTTGTCTATTGCTTAACAAGTCTGCCGTCATTAAATTACATTCAGTGTGATTCTATTTCACTCACTTCAAGAAGCCATTCTTAGGATAAATATAGAGACATAATCACTGAGAATCACATCTATCAGACAAGTTTGAACAAAATTTGATCATGTCCTTAAATTACACATTAGATCACATATTATATCACTTGAGGAGCAAATCAGTAAAGTGAGCCCTTAATAGCAACATAAGAAAGTGCACTTGAATACTAATTTCACAGTAAATTGTCCATCTGATAAAAAGCACCACACGGCACATGCGTACCCAGATAGCCACTGAGCACGATCCATCTGCAGGAAGACAAACAATGCAACATTTATTGAGTTAGGGTACTAAAGTAAATGTAAAACCCCACCAGAAGGAAGAAAAAACATGTAAGTGTATGATAAGAGTGGATAATAGAGCATTACTGTTACAATGACATATCCCCCCCCCATTAGGAGCTGGACCCTTTTTTGCTTTAGTCACAGCGACAGTGTGTGTGTGGTTTGTGATCCCTCACTGCTCTGTGGTGGAGGGATAGACACTGAGGTGCTGCTCAGCTGCAGTGATAAAGTCAGTAATATCACTATCTCGCCCTCCTCTCTCAAGAATTGCTATAAACCTATTTGGAAAATTGCACCCATATATTCAGCGAGGACAGTGAGCTCATCCCGGTGACAGTGCAAACTTTTAGGCTGAATTATGCCCGCGTCATTCAGAGGGGTTTATCAACGAGGGTCAATAACTCAAAGACCCAAATCTGAGATGGGCCAGCCCAGCGCCTCTTCCCCCCCGAACTGCAGGCAGCTGGTGTGCTGCCACGGAACAGCCTGCTGCTATTGCTCAGGACACAAGATGGTGCCTCGTCACACTACTACAGCACTGGAAACTATACAACTGTAGCACAAACAGCCACGGGAACACAACGTGCAACACACCCAGGACACAAAAACCACGCCAGACTGAGGCTGCTTATAGTGGTGATCTGTTTGTTAAACATTTGGTTAAGAGATCAATTATTAATGATTCAAAAAGCATTCAAACAACAGCCGAACGCCACAGCACGGGATATTTAAAAAAAAATAAATTATGTTTTACAATTAGAATTTTAATTTATTTCTGCCCATCCAATAATTGCATCGTCATCCTTTTGATGTTAAATTCCCCGTTTCCAAATATTAGAGATGACGATCATTTAAAAACCACTAAAAATTAACTTTAATTACTTTCATTTGGTCTTGTTAATAAGTTCCAGTATTTATTTAAGTACATAAACATATAATGATTTTTTTCAGCTCAATTCCTGGCGTAATTTCACATCTACATAATAATTATTCTCCACACATAACCTAGAATCAGATTAGGCCCTTCAACATGTTTAACTGGATTAACCAATTAAAAAGACTTAAGTGAAGTTTTGGAAGATGTGACACATCCTTCCATCAACGAGTTAATGAGCTGCTTGCTATGATAGCTGGCAGCAGCAAAGGTGCATACAAAGAAAGAAGTGAAGAGCCTCACGTGCACACCATCAACCATAATCCCAGGCTCACAGGAAGTGCAGAGATGTGTGATGTCACTTGACAGTTGAGACATTGAAAAAAAAAAAAATTAACTGACTTTGTTGCCTTTAGGCAAGAGGAAGAAAAAAAAATTGAGATCTTTGTAAATAAAATGTAATAATTTAACAGGTTCTGGGGCCTTTTTAAGGGAAGTGAATCAATTCTTTTATCACCTGCAGACACGGCGATTCCTAACGCAGCGAGCGTGGAAGCCAAATAAGTTCTCGTCACAAACAGCCCGCCTTTTTTCTGCTCCTACATGAAATGTCGATGTCGGTCACGAGACACGAGAAGCGTTTAGCTTTGCTCCTTCTTAAGTGACCTTAACAGCCACAATGACTCAGTGCTGACAAACACTGCACATGCAGACAGCATTTTTCACTTTATAAAAGAAGTCTTGTGGCACATTCGCTCCAAACCGCAGCTTTATCACGACTATACTAAAACAGAAATACGCAACGCCATTTTGCACCAAAACACATTTCACCCTGACACTTATCTGCAATTAGCCATGTTAGATGTTTGTCATGTGCAAACACTTAGCAAAATTTGACATTCATTTGATTCTAATGGGCTTTTCAGTAGGGGTTTCTGCCTGTAGGATGCTGCAGTGCAAAAGCCTGAGTGCAAAAAAAAAAAAAAACATGTCATTTTGAGGACAGAGTATAAAATTGGTATCATTTATTGTTAACACAGACACTTTATATTTTCCTCAGTCGGACAGACCGCATTTGCAGTGTTCCTTCAAATTGTGAGCTTTTCAGTAGGACTCCTTAGCCCTGCTTTCTGTGTAGTCTGAAGGGTGATATCACCTGCAGCTGTTTACAATTAGCTGAATCGTGTCCCTTAGCAGTGCTTAGGTTTTACTAACCCTCTTTAAAACCTGAATTTTCCAGATGGCCAAACATTAAGTTCCTTTATATATATATAATCCCGGAGCAACTTGACCTGCACAGCCCAGAGTACAAATTTTATTAATCTAAAGAAAAGCAATGTGGAAAAGAGTTAAACGATTTCAAACAGTTCGATTGGCCGGCGCCGTTAAAGCGTTCTAACAAAAGCTCAGCCTCCACAGCTACAGTACGTGAAGTGTTTTAACTTTCTGAAAATGCATTATATAAATGCACAGGTGACACCGTGTCCACCAAAATATGACCTGCACTCGTGGTGAGAGAGGCACCGGCTGCAATACACAAACTACTCTGCAGCAGCAGTCAGCAGGAAGAGTGTTTGGGTCAGAGTGATACATGCCCACACTCTCTGCATAGAGTTAGAGCTGCACTATAAAAGAAACTAAGGTCTATCAGACACCCACAGCCACAAGCTATTTTGCATCTTGCAGACCTCAGATGACAGACCATTGCACGAGTATCCACACGCTTACTGTAGAGAGGGATAATTCTGCTATCGCATGTGGCCCAGATTTGAAGCCAAACAATACAGATGAAGTTCTGAGCGCTCTAAATTCACTGGTGAAAACTATCGAGTGCCATCTTTGAGAGTGAGCTGTCACACTGACAGCACGAGACGAAACAGCGAGTCTGATTTAAAGTCGTCAATATCACCGCTTCAGAAAAACACTTCGGATTTCAGTTTTCAATTTTGTAAGGAAAAAAAAAAAAAGATCTGAAAATAATCCAGACAGCTTTCAGTGATTAAAAATTTATTACTGTGCAATCGGTTGAGTTCCTGTGTTTGGTACAAATCTCAGATTTGTTATTAGGAGCTAGAATCTCACCTCGTATTTCAAGCACAACACAGAGCTGTTTTTGTAATACCTGTTAATGTGCTTCGCCGCTAAACACACAGAAACACAAACACAGCATTCTGGGTGTAAGCATAAACTCCATGAATGGTGTGTGGGATGCTTGCAAACTGTATACACACACACACACACACACTGCTGCATACGCCTGTAGGGCAGGAGTGCATTCCAGTGTGTGGAGCACTCTTTATCCAGCCAGAGGTGGAGATGATCCTCTCTCACAGTGGGACCTTTCCTTTGTGTACATGTGTGTTTAGGGTTGTCCCGGCAACTGCAAGCCCGGTCCCTCATTGGGCAAGGCCTCCCCACCCTGAGCGCTGCTGTGCATAGTGGAGGGCAGGATCCTGCTAGTGGAGCTAATAGTCTACCTGAGGTTTAGTTAAGTAGGCGCATGTGTGTGTTGAGTATATATGGCATCATCAAAGCATGCCAATAATTACAGAGTTGGGTTATTACTGTACGCCACTGTTATTTTCATTAACATTCATTTCCTGTCTCCGGTAAGAGTAAATACCCACCCACCAGCTTAATCACAGGTTTATTTCAAACCAGTGCAGTTATCTCCATGATATCATCAAGTACTCATAACTTCATTTTATGAGAAGCAGACCTATGGAAAATACAGGTAAATACAGCCTACAGTGAAACTTGAGTAATTGAGCTTAACAATGAAGTAGATTTATCACAAGAGGGATTATTATACAGATCCACACAAAAATCTTACGGCATTGTGTTACAATAACATTAATAACCCCGGGACTCGCTCTTTTTTTTGATACTAATAACATGGAACTGGCCATGTCCAAATGGGAGCATGTTTGCAGGTCTTTGCAGATTTACGTTGCATTAAAATGCAGGCAACCTTGGCAGGAAATAAGAGATGGGAAAAAAGCCAGCCTTTCATCATTTTCCCCAAATCAGAGGAGGAAATGAATATGGATGCCCTCAGGCGTGAGGGGAAGGAAATTCAGGGGCTGATGAGGTCCCTAAAGGATGCGTCTGGACAGTACCGGAACTTTTCAGCTGGGTCGCTGCCAGGGTGTGAGGGCTGCCACGAAGCATGTAGGAAACACATGCAAACACAACAGTAACACATGCAAAAACCCAGGAACAACTAACAAAAAGGAAACATGAATACAAAAAAGCTTTGTGCACGGAGAGACTGAAGATCTTTGCAACCTCTCTTTTCTTCAGTGAACTAAATTTGAAATCCGATAAAAAAGGGAGTCTTTAAAAGGCACAAAGATGTCAATAGGCTTTGACTAAAAAGAGGTCCAAGCGGCACCTGAAGTTAATGCTCATATTTCAACAGGACAATCTGGAAGTAGCTGTGCAAACACCACAAAGTCACCCTCAGTCACAAGTCTCAGAATGAAGGGATAAATTCTGTTATCACACTCTGTAAATAGTCATATGGCAGCAGCGAGTGCTATTCGCCTCACTGTGGCATGTGAGGATGTGGCAGGCGAGGCTTTAGAGAAAGAGAACTGTTTAGACACACTGAGGCAGCAGCCGAAGATCAGCATTAAGGCTGGAGAGTCAGGATGCCCCCCCTGGAAGTTGGGTGCAGCTGATCCGCCACATCAACAACTAATTCACTGAGGGAGACGGGAATTCCTGGTTAGGGATTATAACACACTTCAAGGCAGAAGAGTACAAGCAGCAGCTGTAAAGGGAAGCGCAAAACTGCATCCCATAAGATGAAAGTATGAAATAAGATGTATACGAAGTATACTGTGATAACTTGTCATAATGCTGAGGCTACTGCTGGCATTTTTAATGACATTTAGGCATGCGAGGTCATCTGCTCCATCTTGCTGCTGCTAAAGACTAAGGTGTAATATTAGTAATAACTTCTTGTGACGTGCAATGTTTAAGCCAGAGTGCACAATTTCAATACTATATAATAATAATAATACACGACCTGTTCTGTCACTGCAACCTCCCCATAACCTGCCTATTTTTTTCTTTTATTATTACAACATTTTCAGTTGCTGTTTGGTTAGTTTTTAAGAAATGATCATGCTCTGGGTTAAAATGGGCCCTATCTGAACTGTGTGTGGTCACATTGGCGGTTTGGCAGGAACGAGATTACGATGTACTGACGCAAGAGCCAAAAGTACAAGAAAGGAGACTAGTGATCAGCAAAGATCTAAGGACTTGCACAGGCTTTCGGCTGATGGGGACAGAGGTCGCCACATCCATGAGCGGTGGGAGTATGTGGACAGGGTTTGCAGAAAGGCGAGCATGAGAGGCAAAGCTATGCAGAAAGGAGGTGCAGAAGTCTCAAAACAGCTTCTTCAAAGAAGCTTTGAAACAGATGTCTCTTTTCACTGCACCACCTCCATCACCTCCACCACCACAGCATCTATACACACACACACTCCGATTAGACAGCAACAAGGGCAGAGCGATGTTGACCCCACTCAAACCACAAGCTAGCACTATACCAACAGATTATACATCACTTGAAGTACTGCCCAGTCCTTAACGTATGGAAAATACTGGATGTGTACATTGGCTTTTTTTTCCCTGTCACTGTTACAGCCGTGTCTAAAGTAAAGTGAGAGGAAAAGGTACGTAAAATTAAAAATATGTTTTGAACGTTAGATTGCTGACTGATGAAAAATAAAATAAATGTCAAAGTTTGAAGATTGAAGGTTTTTTTATGCACTTCATCCAAGTGCAAGATATCAGCTGTCAAAACGTCAGCTTCATTAACCCTCTAAAACACTTCACCAGTAATTTTTCCCATGAGGCTGAGCTGGTTTTGGAGGTAATAATATTTCGTCCGGTCACAACATGTCTTAATTTTTTTAAGAGGACTGCATCATTTTCCTGTTCAAAAAGACCAGCTCACTCCATCAACACGTTAGCCGAGTGTATATTTTTAGGAAGTACTCAAATCACCTAAACATGCAATGCTGAGCGTTAGCTTAGCCTCTTAAGCTGTGCATTTACAACATTAGCTAATGTTAGCTCTGTAGCTAAAGTGCAGCTAGGGAGCTGTCAAGTGCATCACTGAGATGACAACTGATATCTTCAGCTTTAATTAGTTAATTAATCAGACACGACTTACTTAGTGTGTCATTAGTACCGTAAGCAACTACATCTACAAAGCGGTCACCTTTAAATACTTTTGGACAGAATCAGGGTAATGTAGCGATTAGCATTAAATGTGTGCTACGGTAAGCCAATGTGTGTTTTTTTGAAGTCACTTTAAGCAGATTTTGAGTGCATACTTGCTAGTTGGTGATCAAACTAAAGGCCTTGAAGTTAAGGATAAAAAAAATAGATTATTAAAACAATCCTATTTCTATAACATCAGCAAATCAACATGTTTCTAATTCTAGTATTTTATCATCATTTCTGGGAACCCTTTAGATCGCTTTTCACCCTCATCCAAACCCACACACACACACAATCAAAGTGTACAACACTAATGATGGAGCAGGTTATGCCACAGTTTCCAGATTCATCGCTGATCAGCTGCTGTAGCGCCGTGTCCTGTGCAGGTCACTCCGTATTAAAGTCAGGCCCTTTGGCTAAAGCAACGATCTGTGTGTGACCTCTGTTACATTTTAGGGATGAGTGAGCGGGCCCCGGGCGACAGTTACCAGGGATACACTACACAGCACAGAGAGGACGTGTCAGTCACCAGCACGGGGACGGAGACAGGGAGCTGGAAGGACAGGTATGTATTCAGCTTCAATGGGAGCTGAGCATAACAAGAAGTAGTTTTGACGCAGGGACAAATGACCACACAGACAGACGAAGGGCGTGCAAATGGAAATTTTCAACAAGATTCATATATGCCGGTTTAATAAGCAGGTTTAAAATTGGCAGCTGGGCAGTCTTAGGTGTCAGAATGAAAGTTTGGAGATCTGGAAGCAATCCAACAAATGCTTCAAGCTCTTTTAGACTTTCTGCGAGCACCAGGAGCACAAAGAGACAGGCGTGAAGACAGACAGTGAGAGGCGACTGCGCCGGACAAAATGTCTTTAAGGTTCCCAATAGACTCTGTTTCACCACACTGAATAGCTTTGCTGACTGCCACAGCACTGACCTCCCACTGACACAGAGAAAATGACCACTTTCTACAACTTTAAAATGGCCGGGGGGGGGGGGGGGGGGGCGAGAAACCCCAACACCAAAAAACACCAGAAAATTGCATACACAAATTTTGTCAAAAAAA